>CM076574.1:38838219-38939766 GCA_034641835.2 Pinus albicaulis
ATGGGTATGAGGAGATTGACCAAAATGTGAAAACACAAGGATTTCCTAGTGTTCTTGTGGAAATGTAGTGGGAAATTACAGTTTTGATGAAAATAATGGTAAAGAGGGCTATGAGTGATAGGGAGTGTTAGGGTAGGGTCTGTGTAAGATATGTGAAGGTCTTAGATGGTGGGATGAGGGTTTAAATAACTGAAACCAATAAAGGATGAAATGCACTAAAAAAGTAGTGGAACAAAAACCTAAGGAGGGAATCCACTCATATGCTGATGAATTGACTTGAGAGAGGTATTGAGAGTGTCCACTTATTGATTAGGAGGCCTCTGAAGCATTGTGCACTTGTTTTGAAGCTTGAATGACTAACTTGGAGGCTAAAACAAAAAATCGTAGTGCCTTTGGTAGAAGTGTAGCGCAATGGCAGAAACGTAGCACCATCACTTAGAAACATCATGCCAATTTTAATACTCTGTCTCAACTAGGTATAATTCCATCTATCAATCCATATGTTATCATTGATCATCATGCCATCTGATGTTATGTACCATATTTGTATCTCATCTCTTCTCTGCTCTGCTGAACACTAATATGAATAATGAATAAAAATTGATCGAGAGTGAGTAACTAGACCTTGCCACTCTCCATTCACAAAATTCAGTCCAGAGGTATAACCTCAATCAAAATTGATCCCGTATCAAGTCGTTGAACACCATGCATCCTAGACATAGGAATTATGATAATACATGATGCATCCATCTGTATTACTATGGTCCCTATCCAATTTTTCCAACTCATTTCCTAGATGAGAGGTACTTTCCATGAGTCCCAGACTACATGGGTTGGATGTATGCTGGGGCGTCAACAGGAGAAGGTGAACCACTCATCCTGCTTATATGCCATAAGAGAAGGTGAACCACTCATCCTATACATATATCAATCATAGAGTAAGGTTAACCAGTCACCTTGCACACATGTATCGTAGGGGAAGGTGAACCACTCACCCTACATACATGCCAACCATCATGAGGTATCATAGGGAAAGGTGAACCACTCACCTTGTACATAGCACACTAATAGGGGAAGGTGAACCACTCACCCTATGGTCACTCATAGCTCAAAGAAGTACCCTAATCCCTATTATAGGTTAATTTGGGCATCATCCCCCATGACCTGGTCAAACTGGACATCATCCCCAGTGTTGAAAAGTGTAACTAGGTCAGTCTTTATGTTAACTATGTAATTATATATATATGAAAAGAAGATGTCAAAATGTATTTTTGGTTTACTTGCTTCATGGGTTTCATGAGAAAGATTTTTATTTAGGTAGACTTCTTCTTGATGTCTATTAGGTTTGAGTCTTATAAGCATACAAGTATAATTAAGTGTCATGTCAAGTCTAGAAATTATGGTCCAAGACCTTGTAATGGTATCATGAAGAAATGTCTCATAAACGAGGATCAATGCTACACTCTCAATGCTGGAATAAGAGTTCTCAATGTCGGCCTATGAACATATGTTAAAGTCGGCTTTCATGTAGGTGAATGGTCTGCCTACTAGTAGAAGAACATACCACTATATATAACCAGGCCTGTAGTTCATTTGATATATAGAAGTTTGTGGATTTCCCTCTGAAATTATGGACAAAATTTGGGTTAGATTGTGGACTTAACAAAACAAGAGTTACAGATTTAATTGAAGCAGAATTGCGGATATAACTGAAGCAACATTTCAGACTTAATTGAAAGAGAGTTACAGAAGCAGAATTGTGGATCTAACTGAAGCAATATTGCAGACTTAATTGAAACAGGGTTACGGATTTAACTGAAGCAGAATTGCGGATCTAACTAAGACGAAATTGCGGGTTTAACTGAGACAGAATTGTGGAGTTAATTGAGACATGATTGCATATTTCACTGAGAAATATTTGCGGACTTCACTGAGATGAAATTGTGGTGGTTTTAGATTTAAGTGCAAGCTTTCTTAAGATAGGATTCATTGCGGATGTGAAGGGTTCAATTAAATGATAGTCTTATGGAGAAATGAGTAGATCAGAAGCTGCGGTCAAAGAGTCAGATGAAGGAAAGTGTTATATATATATAACACATGTTTGCGGATACACTTGTAACACATGCTTGCGGATACCACAATAACAACATTCTTGTGGATAACACTATAACACATACACTCGTGGAAGATCTTCGGACATATACAGGGTCTATCTGAGATAAATACAGAATAGTAAGGTTTGGCCTAAATGAAAGTTGAAGACAACATTCTAAGGATGAAGCATTTTGAAGCAGTGGATAATTTTTAATAGATGATCATGATATAAGGATTAAAGAGTAGAGAGGAAGGTAAATCTATGATTTACCTTCCTATTCAAAGAATCAAGTGAAAAAATAAAAGATCAGCATTGAAGGCAAACAAAGAATCAATGACAAGGTATTGGAGACATTCCTAGGTCAAAGGGTTTGAGTCTTGGTCATGGTACTTGTCATTTTAAGATCTATAAGAAGAATTCCTTGCAGGTTTTCCTCTCCAAGAGGGAGAGTTTTTTCCCTGGCTGTAGGAGCCTAATTTGTGTGTCTCGTGTACTTTGATAATTGACTTGATGAAAGATTAACTAAACTAAAGAGGAGAAGACATAAGTAAGCTCACAAGTAATTATAAAGAGAGAACTTGTGTTAATCACCAGCCCTCCAAATTCTAAACATGGTATCGAAGATAAGGTGCTAGAAAGGGCATAGAGACACTCAAGGATTAGATTTCATGGATGGCATCAAAGCAAGGATCTGATTAGAAGAAACGTTAGTCTTCCACAGTGAAAGAAATAAGATAATATTATAAAACCATCTTAAATGTGCCAACAGATCATTGCTATATCAAAGTATTGCCATCAAAAGCTTCAAGGAAAGTTACCTATCATCCTTGATATTTCAAGGAAGCAACATAATATCCTCGTCAATCACCATTCAAAGGAAGCTTCAAACATCTTCAAAGTAATGAAGTTGATAGAAGAAGAAAATCATCTACTCAAGTAAGTCTATCTATGACTTTATATGAATCTATTAAAATGTCTCCTTTGCAAAGAAAGAAACAAACTTGTTAAACACACACATGGTAGATGAGAACCTAAACACACAAGAGATAGGATAAACATGTGATACACATATTATTCACCATAGATGTCTATTTATATTACATTGGTTTGACTCTTGGATTCATCTTCCAAGGTCACTTGGACTCCTTTGTGACTATTCGCCTTCCACACCTACCCATTGAGGATTAGGTGTCCAACATTCCCTCCCTTAATCCGAAGGGGTATGTGTGAGTCCAAGAAGAGATTTGTAATACAAATATGAAAAGTATGGATGACAGCACTTAGGCTGAATCAACTCTATGAAATGTTGGCATAAAGAGGTGGTTTAAGGCTGTCCACCAACCAAAGGCATGCTCATGGGTATCCGTGTCTCTGGCTACAACTCTGAATCTAGAATGAAAGATTGTAGCTTAGGCTCGCTTGAACTGTTGTGTCTCTGGCTACAATTCTAAATATGGAATGAGAGATTGTGGCTTAGGCTCACTTGATGTGGCTTTGGAGCTTGTAGAGGACCACCATTTTCCCCCTTGTCAGGTACAAGGTGAGATGATGGCGAATACTCAACTGCAAGTTTGTTCAATATTTTAGAACATGTTCTGACATGCGACTTAAACATCTTCTTGGCTGTTGATGCCCATTTCCAAGAAGCGATCCATCCAAGATGAATCTTTGTTCTTGCAGGAGGCTTGTTTCTAAAGCATCTGTGTGAAGAATGGGTGTGCCGACCACAGTGCTTTCATGGGTGAAGATGTGAACAGTGATATTTCATATGGCCAACTCAATCACAGTGTTGGAATTTTACAATTTGTTGTTACTGCTTTGGAAGAGGAGTAGGATCTGGAAAAGCTGCAGGCGAACTGTCATAAATAAATCTTGCACTCTGAAATTTGATGGGCTTGGAGTAGTCCGAAATATGAAAGGACAACTCGTTGTCATATCCAAGACCTGTTCTGTGCTTGTTGTGGATAAGCTGTTCTCAAGGTTTGATGATGGGCTTGGGAGGTGCTGGCTGGATTTTTTCTTCTTTTTGCAAATCTGCGCTTAAAATGGGTACTGCATCTGCAATTTCTTGTTGCTGATGGGAGTCTGTCTCAGTTTTTTGAACAAAAACAAGTTCAGAATGATGACTCCGCTGATGTAATTCTTCTTGCTGAAGCTGAGATTCTAGTTGCATAAAATCAATCTTTTCCTGTGCATGATGCAAAAAAGTATGAATATCAAAGAGAGTGTCTTTACTGATCTGGATTGTGTCATCAACAGTAGATTGTATCAAAGTTTCCAAGGAATGTAATACTTCTTAAAATTTGGCCATTTTCCAAACAACTCAAGCTCAAGAAATAAAGGGTGTCGACTTCAAACTATAATGCACCCGTTTACAATGCCTTTCAAAAGAAAACAAGTGACTTTAGACACCTTTTAATCTTTCTTGAACTTTCAACTATGGAATTCCCAAAGGACAAACTTTGCTACACAGATTATGGAGGACCCAACTCAGAAAATAGAACTGACTTAAACTTTTAGAAAAGGGATTGTAAACAAATGGTTCCAAATTCTCTCTTTTTTAATGGAGAATTCTTATGGAAATCATATACATAAAGAATATCGAAAATTGAGATATTCAAGGACTAACAAAATATTCCCCAATCGTAGGATTGAATGCATAAACACAACATTTTCTTGTACCTTTTCAACTTCTCATGGAATTGAATCAAAAGAAGCACTTCAAAACTTGAGAGAAGCAAACATTTGGGTCAAGCTATAAGAATAATATTTATTGTATTTCTCCTCAGTGTTGTATATGTTGATGGTATATGGGAAGGGTGCATATGGAAAGGGAAACGAATGGAGGAAGGGCGGAGTTATATGGAAATGATGATACCATATACTATATTACATATTGGAGAGCAGTATTATTAGAGAATGGTATATTGGAGAGTGGTGATATTGGATAGAGGTATTGCATATACCATGAAACCGTATATCATGAAACTAGTGGTGAGGAGTCGACTGGGTTGTGGAGAAATTGAGAGTTAATTTTGGAATTGTGTAGGAGTGGTATGGAAGTTGGAGGGGCCGCTGCGCAGTTTTATTATTGTGTTGGTATGGTATTAACGTGCGGGACACAAGTCAAGTGCGGTGAGCATGGAGGGGCCACAGAGTATGGCACATTGGGTAAGGTCAACTGTGTATGATAGGGCAGTCCACCATGTAGTCAATTGTGATGGTATAGTTCGAGTGGGAGAAGGAGCATAGTGATTTATTAATCGTAAAGACAAACAACAAAATTTATGAGGGGAGTCGATACTAGTCGCCTATTTTGTGTGCCAAGGGAATGCCAAGGGGGGAGCGTTGTGACCGTTGAGAAGTCCAGTGTAGCATGCGCGGCCTCGGGCAAGGCAGGGGGGCTTCCTGGCCTTAGACTGGTGTGAAAGTAGCCCGGTATCCTCCCTTGCCAGGGCCAGCTTGATTTTGCATCAACAGCTCACCGGGGAACTTGACGGGTTGGCCTCTTATGGGTATTGGCGATTGAACACTCTCAGTCTTAGTATTTAAGAAAAAATCACTTCGAATTCAGAGAAATCGGGGCTTAAATCCACTTCACATTCAAAGAAATCCTGAGCTCATTTCATCTTGGGTCGATGGAAACGGTGCTGTCAATCCTGTGAAAGAGGTGAGGTCCGAGCAGATGGAGGCTCGACATGGAGGAGGCAGTGAGAGGGAGGAAAATGCCACGAATATGCCACAATCAATATGTAGAAGAGAGGAGTTATAGGAGCAGAGAGCTAAATGGGTTTGTCGCTCAACATTGATATGTCCTCAACTTCTTTCATTGAACCGTTGCCCATAATTGATTTTGTGGCACAACATTTGAAGGAATTAGGCAGTGTGAAATAATGTGGAGGAGGGCTGAATGCGCAGGCCATGGGAGAGGGAGAGCGCTCACACTGATAGAATACACAAGAAATTGATATGACAGAGAATATGGCAGGAAATGCAGAAGGGAGTTACATATCTGAAATTGATATGACAGAGAATCTAAAAAGGCCAGGCCCTTGGCTTGTGCTCAAGGAATTTGACAGATGGTGAGGAGAAGGAGGAATGTTAGAGACCAACAAGTTGTCTGGCACAAATACCAGCACAATTCAATGCAAGGCAGAAAACCTAACACATAAATGCACAAGGCCACTCATCATGGCTCCATTACCATGTTAAAGACACGCATGGTAGATGAGAACCTAAACACACAAGAGATAGGATAAGCACATGATACACATATTATTCACCATAGATGTCTATTTATATTACATTGGTGTGACTCTTGGATTCATCTTCCAAGGTCACTTGGACTCCTTTATGACTGTTTTCCTTCCACACCTACCCATTGAGGATTAGGTGTCCAAAAAAACTGTTTGGGGTTCAAACTCTCCATAAAAGAAAAGCACATTGAAGTCATGCCAAATTCATGAAGGGAGATATAAGAGCCCAAAGGATACTTATAGAATCCATAAAAGACTCTATCATCTTCGATGTACCAAATCTAAAATCAACAAGATGAGTATATAAGAAATTAGTGGAGCTATTCTCTGTGAGTACTGCAGGAGAATCAATCTCTCTGATCAACTGCAGGAACTAGGAGAAGACTATAGTGGTGCTGAAAGCTCTATAAGAAGAATGGGGAAATATCACTTCACAATTATTTGGGAAGATAGAAGTCACACCATTCCACAATTTAGGGTCTCTATGTAAATATAGGAAACAATATTGAAAGCCAAAAATGTTACAAGATCAAGTGAAGGAATCAAGCCTTTGCAGCCATGTCCAGGAAGAAAGGAAGATTCGGTAAGTATTGGTCCTCAGAGTAAAAGAATAAATGTGGACGAAGCACGATGCATTTGATATGATGAACTTGGGAATTAAAATACAAATTTTCCTTAATCTAAAGAAGGACAAGAGAAATAGGGAAGAAGCCCATGTGTCTGAAATGAGGAAAGACCCTAATAATAAAGAAGAAGCAAAGGATCTTCACTATGATTGAGATCATCTTCTCCTTTAAGTGATTTCTGTTGGTTATATGATAGGAAGTAGTGTAGCATCTTGATGAAAGCATGGTAGGAGCTCCTAGTGAATCAGATCCAAGAAAACCTCTTTGATAACATTACTAATGGAAAGCAGTCATCAAGAGCAAGGGTTATCATGGAAACATATTTCTGGGATGTGATGACATATTGATGGAGCAGGCCAAGATAATGAAGCTCTTCATGCTTGATAAATTACTATTGGATGACTCAAGAAAAAAGGGTATGAGGTATGCATATATTTATATGCTAACATTGGATGCTATGAATTCATGGGTGCAGGTAATGACCTTCTTTATTTAGAAGTATGATCTATGGAGGAGTATCTCTCAGTGCACGGACATATGAAATCAACATAATATTTCCTCATGGAATATGAGGTGGTTGTATATGAACGAGAAACTAGAAAGGTTGTAAGTTCCTGGAAATGGAGAATGTGCAGAGAGGAAGAGATCATGAAATTCAACCATGTCAAGAGGCAGTTATCATCCGAAAGCCAAGAATATGTGACTAGGAGATCTCATGGGAGGACATGTAGACTCTGATAGAAGTCTGGTAAATAAGAAGACCCTTGAAAAAAACATATCATTAGGGGATGTTTCAATACTGATGCCTACAGGAAGATGTCATGGTGAAAGATCATCACTAAGGTAACTTTTCTTCCAAAAAGTTCATATGTATATGCTTATTTGGATGAATTTGTGCAGGTCTGCTAATCATAAGAAAGGATGTATGATTCTTGGGGATGATTCGAGGAAAGAAGTATAGCATAACGATGGACCAAATAAGGAAGACTGATGAATCACTTTCTGATAGTGGACATGACTAGTAACTGAAAGTGATGGATGATCTATGCCCTATGAAGAAAAAAAGTTGAAGATTCCTCAATATCGAAATCCATGACATCGAGGGGAGGAACTCTTCATGAGTAGCTGGATTTCTACTACAAGATCCTGGGTGATGAGGAGCCCGGTGGTAAGTTTCTTGCTTGGAAGAAACTAGAACTATGTCCTTCCTGTGTTAAGAGGGAGTGACGTATGTGATTCTCTATTGCATGTGTCATGCACTAGACCAGGACTGATAACGTTACGTCTTAGTGAAGGCCATGTGAAGAGAATGGATAGACACATCATTCTGGTCTTCACCTGGAAGACATAATGGAGGATTGGGTAATCAGATGGCATTCGATACTCTTTGAGAATGAGATAGGGAATTCAAGGTAAGAGTATTCGTGGACCGATATTCTTTGAGGACTGGCTACCCAAGAGAAGAATAGTCCAAGAAGGTCATACTCTGGGAACACCTAGGTGGGGTATGTACCTTGGAGAGACAATGACTATGGTGTCTATTAGTCATATGTCTCACCAATATTGTAGCCCATTGTGTCGTTGAGGGATGGGGTTTTTATTCAAGGCTTTGCACTAGGAAAATGATGGTTGATATGATGCTATAAAGATGCGATTACCAATCCGATTCTTCTTATGAGATTATTCAGTTTGAAAGTAACCATGTACTTGTATGAATAGCTCCATAGTTAAGAGGGAGTGTTGAAAAGTGTAACTAGGTCGGTCTTCATGTTGACTATGTAATTATGTATATATGTAAAGAAGATGTCAAAATGTATTTTTGGTCTACTTGCTTCATGGGTTTCATGAGCAAGATTTTTATTTAGGTAGACTTCTTCTTGATGTCTATTAGGTTTGAGTCTTCAAAGCATACAAGTATAATTAATTGTCATGGAAGGTCTAGAAATTATGCTCCAAGACCTTGTAATGATATCATGAAGAAATGGCTCATAAACGAGGATTAAAGCTGCACTCTCAATGATGGAATAAGAGTTCTCAATGTTAGCCTATGAACATAAGTTAAAGTCGGCTTTCATTAAGGTGAATGGTCGGCCTAAATAGAAGAACATACCACTATATATACCTAGGCCTACGGTTCATTTGATATATAGAATTTTGCGGATTTCCCTCTGAAAATTGCAGACAAAATTTGGGTTAGATTGCGGACTAAACAAAACTAGAGTTACAGATTTAATTTAAGTAGAATTGCGGATATAACTGAAGCAACACAGCGGACTTAACTGAAACAGAGTAAGCGAAATTGCATATGTAACTGAAGCAGCATTGCGGACTTAAATAAAACAGGGTTACAAATTTAACTAAAGCATAATTGTGGATCTAACTAAGACAAAATTGAGGATTTAACTGAGATGGAATTATGAAGTTAACTGAGACAATTTTGCTTATTTCACTGAGAGATTTTCAGACTTCATTGAGATAGAATTGCGGTGGTTTCAGATTCAAGTGCAGGTTGTATTAAGATAGGATTTAGTACGGATGTGAAGGGTTCAATTAAATGACAGTCTTATGGAGAAAGGTGCAGATCATAATTTGTGTTCAAAGAGTCAGATGAAGGACAATGTTATATATATATTTGTAACACATGTTTGCGGATACACCTGTAACACATGCTTGCGGATACCACAATAACGACATGCTTGTGGATAGCACTGTAACACATACACTCCTGGAAAATCTTCAGACATATACATGGCTATCTGAGATAAATACATAATAGTAAGGTTTGGCCTAAATGAAAGTTGAAGACAACGTTCTAAGGATGAAGCACTCTAAAGCAGTGGATAAAAATCGATGATCATGATATAAGGATTAAAGAGTAGAGAGGAAGATAAATCTATGATTTACCTTCCTATTCAAAGAATCAAGTGCATAAATAAAATATCAGTGTTGAAGGAAAACAAAGAATCAATGACAAGGTATTGGAGGCATTCCTAGGTCAAAGGGTCTAAGTCTTGGTCATGGTACTTGTCATTTGAAGATTTATAAGAAGAATTCCTTGCGGGTTTTCCTCTCCAAGAGGGAGAGGTTTTCCCCTGGCTCTAGGAGCCTAATTTGTGTGTCTCGTGTACTTTGATAATTGACTTGATGAAATATTAACTAAACTAAAAAAGAGAAGAAATAAGTAAGCTCACAAGTAATTATTAAGAAGAGAACATGTGTTAATCACTAGCCCTCCAAATTCTCAACACCCAGGACCGATGAAATAGGGTCTATCATTCCCTATCATTTTAGTGGCTATATGCCCTAAGAGAAGAACAAATCATTCATGGCTTCTATTGTGAGATTTCAGGGTTTTAAGTATATGTTATATCACTTATGATGTCACCAACTCTGCCTCTCAAGGGACTAACTTTGTTGCATATGCAGCTCACTCCATTCAAGGGTTCACTGCAATGCACTTCCCAACATTCAAGAGTGCGTTGGTCAAATGGGAGCGGAATTCTCATTGTTCCAGAATCTCCACAAGGCCAGTGTCTTCTAGAAGAGTCCATTTGTGTCAAAATTCGAATCCAAGTGTCCATCTAACATCTGTAAACTTGGGAACATGTATTTCTTATTATTATAAATTCATTGATTGAGAAACTAACTTCAGTTGCCCTATAAATTGAGCACAAATCCTAGTGCTAGTAAAGGAAGAATTTTGGTAAAGAAATGAGGTTGGATTCTCAATTGAGAGAGTGAAAGAAGTGATATGCTGCTGGTGAGATGTTGAATGTGATGAGGTTGGAATGAAGCTAGAGCTGGTGAAATCAAATCGATCATTTGTTTTAACCTCCCCCTTATACTCTTTAATAAATATTGTTGTTCATTTTCCCATATATGCATTTATTTATGTTTCTATTTCTCATGCAATGGAATCTTAAATGATATGTATATTTCATGTTTAATCAATTTAAGTGATTAAGATAAGTAGGCATCTCTATATTGCAATATCTTTGTTATTCTCTGTTTATACTTGTAGGAATCAATTTTGCGATCTATGTTGGATTGGAAGCTACAACAAAAGTGACAAAAGGAGAATAGGAAGCGCTTGGATCAAAAGTAGGTTCTTCTATCTTTATATGTGTCAATTTATTCTTAGAGAAAGTGATAGCAAAGTCTTTAATCTGTTGTTCTAAGTGCCTAGCACCACACTTAGCGAATTTGACTTATTCATAGATAATATTCTGCATAACAAATTGGAGACTCCACTGGGGAGTTTCCTATCATTCCTGGTGTTTTTTCCTCTTTTTATCCACCCATTAGATTCTAATTTCAGTTATTATACTTTTGAATCAAAGAATTGCATTAGATGTGCGTTATGTAGCTTGAATTTTCAATCTCTTCTGCGCCCAACACACCGTTGGTCAAGACAATGCACTATAGTGCACTGTCTCCCGCTCAGGGGTGAATTGCAACACACTGTCTCCCTTTAGAGACTACGTTGCCCCCTTAGCCAACCAAATTCCATTTGAATTTTTCATTGCCATCATTATCAACCATTTGTTTGATGCTATTTCAATTGTTTGATAGCTCCTAGATGTGAAAATTTCTGAATCTTTACACTTTATGCATAAATGATTTACTGTTAATCTGGTTATGCTTCTCCTACTTAGACAAGTTATTAATTGAATAAATTAAATTTAAAATTGAAGAAAAACACATAACACATCTCCACCAATCCAGATCTAGAAAAAATTCATGCACACATAGACAAAATGACATAGTTATTTATGGACAAATAGTCCCCGGAAAAAACCTAATGCGGGAAACCAATCTCTAGCTACTAGAGGGTTTTATTATTAAGAATTATCTGAATAAAACAAGCCCGGTTTCCAGATTTGGAAAACCCGATAGAGAAATATTAGATCTACAACTCACTGGCTAATCTAGGGCCAAAATAATGATTGATCCACACCCTCAAACGGGTTTTACAGAACTCAGCCAATATTAGGGCCTAGAAACCCCAGCACTACCCTTGAAAGCCTCTGCGTCAGCCTCTGAAGCCCCTCTGACCCTCATCATTGCTCCAGAAAGGTGTTACCCCAGACTGGGTGACGCAGGCCCTACGCTGCCCCTTAGGGTATCTGCGTAACCCTTGAGGGCTTCCTGCTGAAAAATCACGTTGTCCTTATTGCTGCAGCTTCCCTTCTCCTCTACACTCTCCTTTGAGCTAATCTCTTCCTCTTGTGTACTCTAGGTCCCGAGATCAGATCATCCCCTTGGCCTGAATTCCCCTCTTTGCAGCTGAAATAATTATGAGTATTCTTAGCAAACCCTGCCCTATAATCTCAGCTTAGCTTCAATGCTCTACCTCTGCGTGTCTTTACAAATGACCCCAAGCCTTTCCTTTATAGTTTTCTCATTGGAAAACCAATGGCCATGATTAAATCTTGAATCAATGGCTAAGATTAAAAGAAGGCTTGATCTATGTGACTTAAGACAATTTCATCACATGTTTAATTAAATTCTCTTTAATTATTTAATTTCCATAAGTTTTAACTTAGGAAATACATCAAAATAATTAATTAATTTTATCATTTCTCGGCTCAGAAGCTTGGGGTTCTCAGCACCCTAGTCACCAAAGCCTTTAGAATCTCAGATGAGCACCACTTTAAAGGTGAAAAATCTCATCTCTTTAATGTTTTCAGTAAGAATGGTTATAGCAAGGTTCATTGTGTTAGAGCTTTTCAAAAAGCTGAAAAAGGTCCTAATTGTTGGGAAAAATACTGAGAGGGGGGGTGAATCAGTATTTAGTGCTGCCTGAAAACTTTTTACTTTTTCTTGCTTTTAAACCCATACGCTACTTTACTGAACACAACTCGCGTATATACGTGGTTATCATTAATAAAACTTGCGTATGTCCAGAGATCTAATTATGCATTTAATTCTTAACTTAGATCATTGCATCATTCATTCATCAGATGTTTAGTAAGTAGTAAACAGGTGCAGTAAGAACAAAATAAATCATCACACATAAGCAACACACATGAACACCAGGATTTAAGGCGGAAACCCAATTTGGGAGAAAACCACCGCTGCCGTCATCTCAGTCTTCAATATTTATTATATAAAGAAAACTTCTTACAACCATGTACTGGCGCAGACTCATACCAGCACGCAGGCACCCACCTGCAGAAGGCTACAACCTTCTCTTGTTTACCAGCCTCTCCTGGAAGGGAGCTACAACCCCCTGCTCTCGTTTACCAGCTATCACTGGAAGGGAGCTACTACCCCCTGACTGAAGGCTTCGACCCTCACCACCATTGCAGACCACATTTCATCAATTTTCATACTGGATCAAACAGCTTCAACACAACCCTTCACTTATCAACAAACATACTTTGCCCAATAATTCAAACAGAATAGTGAGACCATTGTAACCAGAATATTAGAGATAACCCAGACTTCAGAATAGATATGCAGATGCAAACTCAACCCTGACCATTCATTGAATCAAATATCATACACTACTTTTCTTTACTGAAGCGACGTACATACGCGCTTTCCTGCACACCAACCCGCGTATACTTCTGTGTATTTTATTCTTCAGAAAACCCTATACACGCCTTTCATTAATAGCGTATAGATCTGTAAATGGAAAACTTTACAAAACAGATCAGATCTATAAACTTACCTAGATTTCTTCATTATCTTCAGCAGACTTTGCGCCAAATCTTCACCATTTCTTCTGCTGCAGATCATCCTAGAGATTTATCATCATCATCAGATCTAGAGATCTTGAACCATTCTCAGATCCATGGGTGCATCATAGATTCAGATCTATCAATTAAGAACATATTTCATTCATGCAGATAATCCTTAGAGATATTTATTCATCAACAACCCTTACTCATGCACACCCTTGCACAATGATCTTCTTCTCCTTATATAGATTTAGCATTTATCAATACCATGAGTCAAAACCACACAACTTCCGATGGTATTCCTGGACGGGATCAAATAGATAATCTAGCGCTCAATGCAGTGGGCCAATACCATGGTAATGCCCCTAGGTATCATAGTTTTTAGAGCGCAAAAGGCATACACGATTTTGAGCGTGCGCATCCGCGTGTATACACAACTTTGCCTCATAAAAACTGCGTATATTCTAACCCTGAATGTATACACGTGTTCCCTTCACAGAAGTAGAGTATATACGCGGGTTGCCTTCACAAAAGTAGCGTATACATTGTGACATATTATATTTATCATTTTTCTGGCACTTACTGGAATTGTTTTCTCTGTCACATCTGAACTGATCTGTAGATACATCATTCTTACATCTTTAGCACATAGGTTGCTTATAATAGGCGACTCATCAAGTAGGTTTCCATCAACGCCAACTTCATCAAGTAGGTTGCCATCAAGGACAACACATTGCATCATATTGCCAACAATCTCCCCCTTTGGACTTGATGGAAACCATGATGGTGTTTGATCACCACAACAGATAGATACATTGAATATAACCATTATGCAACCACCATGATACTCTTCTCCTATTCAAACACCATAAACACCATGATACTCTCCCCCTTTGACATCAAGGGCAAAGGGCGGATAGAAACCAAAACAAGGTTTTTCTTCTCATGTAGAAAGACGAGCTCTGTAGATCTGATGTGCACTGAAGTTACCATGCTCCCCTTGAGTTCATGCTGAATCTTCAAACATATTTTTCAATGAAGTACATGACTCTATGACCTTTCCTATCACCAAGGAATCATACTTTCAACAATGATCCAACCAAGTGGATTTACATATGTGACTCAAGTACCCAACCAAGTGGGTTTACACATTTTGACTCAAATACCCAATCAAGTGTGTTTACAAATTTGATCAAGTCCTTACATGAATAAATATTACAATTTTACATCATAGGTCTCAACATGACCTTTTCATCAAATTAAAAACATGACCTTTTGTAACAATAACCAAAAATACCTCAGGAGAGAGATCATATTTCAGAACCATCATAATGCCAATAATGCATAATTCTTAGCAAGGCTAATGTTTCTCCTGAACCTGTACACCTGTTCTTGAGCCATTTCACTCCATCATCTCCCCCTTAGCTTGTGCATCCTAAACACTTTCAACAACAAATCATCAAGGCATCTGCATCAAATATCAGAAACAGAAGTATGAGAGCTGAAACATCACCAGAGATACCCAACAACACCACATCTGTGTTGAAGAATGCTGACCCAGAAGAATTTGTCAGCAACCACCCATATGCGGTTTTATGTGTACAAACTCACATATATACACGACTGTATTTCAGGAAACTCGCGTATCCAATTTAATCTTCTGAATTTAAGCAGATCTGATCTTCTGCATGGCAGAGACTACTCCCAGCTTCTGTCTGAGATATTCAAATGCTTCCCTGGGCAGAGGTTTGGTAAATATATCAGCAACTTGTTCTTTGGAAGGAACATACTCCAACTTCACCTTTTGTTCAAGCACTTGTTCACGTAAGAAGTGATACTTGATGGGAATGTGCTTGGTCTTGGAATGCATAACAGGATTTTTTGAGATACTGATGGCACTTTTATTATCACACATAATGGAGATAGGAGGTGAACATTTGATTTGAAAGTCTTGTAAGGTTTGCATCATCCAAAGAAGTTGAGTGCAACATGATGCGACAGCCACATATTCTTCTTCTGCTGTAGATAAGGCAATAGAGTTTTGCTTCTTGCTGAACCAAGATACCAATCGGGGCCCCATATAGAATGCGCCACCACTAGCGCTTTTCCGATCATCAATATTTCCAGTCCAATCTGCATCAGTGTAAGCATGAAGTGTGAGATCAACATTCTTTGGATACCATAGTCCAAAGTCTTGAGTTCCTTGTAGATATTTGAATATTCTTTTGACAGCCTGAAGGTGAGACTCTTTTGCATTAGCTTGGAATCATCCAACAATCCCAACTGCATGCATAATGTCTGGTCTAGTCCCAGTGAGATAAAGTAGACTTCCTATCATAGATTTGTATTCTGGTTGATTCACCGTGGGAGAATCATCATGAGAACTGAGATTACATCCGATTATCATTGGTGTACTTACAGGTTTGCACTCTTCCATGCCATACTTCTTCAGAATTTGCTTAAGTTATTTTTCTTGTGATAAGAATATGCCATCTGTAGTTTGATGCACTTGCAAGCCAAGAAAGAATGTTAGTTCCCCAAGTAAAGACATTTCAAATTATTGCTGCATAGCTGAAGCAAATTTCTGACTCATAGATTCTTCATTGCTTCCACAAATGATATCATCAACATAAACAACCACAATCAATAGTTTGTCATTTTCAGTTTTTGTGTATAAGTTGCTATCAACAGACCCCTTTGAAAATCCTTGTTGATGAAGATATTTGTCAAGACGATAATACCATGCCCTTGGAGCTTGTTTGAGACCATATAGAGCCTTTTTAAGTCTACAAACAAGATTTTCATCATTTCCCAAAATGAATCCTTATGGTTGTTCTATATAAACTTCTTCTTCTAGATCTCCATTGAGAAAAGCAGATTTAACATCCATTTGATAAACTTTGATTTGTTGGAAGCTTGAAAAAGCAAGAAACATTCTTATGGCTTCAAGTCTAGCTATAGGAGAAAAAGTTTCTTCAAAGTCTATACCTTCTTGTTGAGCATACCCCTTGCAAACAAGTCTAGCTTTATTTCTTATAACATCCCCATTCTCATTTAACTTCTTTTTGAATATCCATTTAGTTCCAATGACATTTTTGTCATGAGGTCTTGGTACTAATTCCCAAGTGTGATTCTTTTCAATTTGATCAAGCTCTTCATTCATGGCTTGAATCCAACATTCATATTTGCTAGCTTGATTAAAATTGTGTGGTTCAATAGCGGATAGAAATGCCAGATAGCTAGAATATCCCACACGAGTCCTTCTTGTTTGTACACCTGATCCCTTATCTCCCAAAATTTGAGATTCTGGATGATTCTTTTGAAAATATCTGGATGGAGCTTTTTCAGATAAATCATCTTCATGTTCTTCATTGGGTTCACTGTTTATATCATTGCTATTTGATGTAGAAGGACATATGTCACCATCGTCTTCATTTGTTGTTTGTTTTTCTTCTTTTGGGGCTACAGGAGACTCATCAATAACAACATCAATACATTCAAAAATCTTCCGAACTCTTTTATTGTAACATTTATATGCTCTACTCCTAGAGGAGTAACCAAGAAGTATTCCTTCATCTGCTCTGGATTCAAACTTGCCAAGTTTTTCATCATTATTTTTGATAAAACATTTGCTTCCAAAAACTCTAAAATGCTTCACAGTGGGAGGATTACCATACCAGAGTTCATATGGAGTTTTATCACTATTTACTCGAACATGTGCCTTGTTAAGAATATTTACCGCTGTATGTGCTGCTTCTCCCCAAAAAGTGTCAGGTGTTCCGGAATCATCAAGCATAGCTCTAGCCATTTGTTGAACTGTTCTATTCATTCTTTCTGCTACGCCATTTTGTTGTGGAGTGCCAGCTACAGAAAACTGTCTTTTTATGCCATGTTGTTCACAAAATTCAAGAAATTCATTTGATGTATATTCTCCTCCTCGATCAGATCTGAGACACTTGATTTTTAGATCTAATTCATTCTCAACTAGTGCTTTGAAGATCTGAAATTTCTCAAATGCTTCATCTTTGTGTTTAAGCAGCCCAATCCAACACATTCTAGAGAAATCATCAATGAATAAGATATAGTATTCTTCACCACGTGGTGACTTTTTTCTCATAGGTCCACATATGTCAGTATGAATGAGTTCAAGAGGCTTACTTGATGATCCTTCCTTGGCATTAAATTGTACTCTGGTTTGCTTACTGAATTGGCAAGATTTGCATATGATATTTTCAGGTAGAGTAATATTGGGAAGATCACAAACAGCTTTAAGTCTGCTTGATTTGTTGATTTGAGAGAAGCTCAAATGCCCCAACCTTCTATGCCATAGCCAGTTTTCTGAAGATTTACTCAAGTAACATTGTTCTTTGCAGTTCTTCAATACATACAGATTGCTTGGAGTTCTTTTTCCTTTTATAATTGTTTTACCTGTATCAAGATCACGTACCACACATTATTTTGAACTAAATACAACTTCAGTTCCTTGATCACACATTTGACTTACACTTAACAGGTTATGCCTTAATCCATCCACATACATGACATCATTAGCTTTCACCTTTTATTTTAGAAACACGGACCCTTTTCCCTTAATTACTGCAGGAGTATCATTTCCAAATGTAACCTTCTTTTCTTTTTCTAGAGCACTATATGCAAGAAGTTTGTTTTTGTCACCTGTCATATGTCTTGAGCATCCACTATCAATTTACCATTGATTTTATTCACCTTCTGCAAATAACGCTATGCCACAATTTTCAACCTGTAATTCCTTCTTTTTCCATACTTTGGAGCTTGAAGGAAAATGCTCTTTTGGCTGAACTTTGCTCCTGCATTTAGATTCTTCATGGCCAAAGTTATTGCAATAAGCACATTCAACTTCATTTAGAAGAGGAGAAAAGTTGTTATAGGTATTCTTCTTTGTTTCAATATCAATCCTTTTCTTTCTTGCTTCTCTTGTCATGATGGTTTTATATGCAACACATTGAACAACTTTATGACCAAAATTGTGACATGAGAAACATTGTCCATTGAAGAAGAAATTTCTGTGATCATGAAATCTTCTACTTGAATTTACCTGTTGATTGGTGTTTCTTTGAAAGATATTCCTGTTAGTGTTCTTTGAATTGAGATGATCATGCTTTACCTGCAAAGATTCTTTATTCCCTTGTTGAGTGGCAGCATGTTGTATACCAGCAGTAGCTGCTTTTAGATAATTTGGTGCTGAAGCCTGAGAAGATTCTTCGATATATCCAAGACCTGTCTTTATAAGGGGAGAACGTTGTACCTTGATAATCTCATCTAAGGTTTCAGATCCTTTAGCAAATCTAAGATTCAGAGTCTTTACTTTCTCAAGTTCTTTTCTTAGACTTACTACTTCACACTCCAAATTCTCATTGCGTTTCTCCTTTTCTTCAAGCTGATTTTCCAGAGTCTCTATGGTTATTTTACTTTCTTCTAAGCGTATTTTACTTTCTTGTAAGCGTATTTTGAGTTGATTGTTATCTTCAAGAAAATCATTTTCCTATAGAGCATCCACAAAAGTATCCTTTTCTTCTCTAGATTCTTTTTCAAATGCCATGAGAAGTCTAAGATCTTGTTCACATTATTCCTCACTATCAGATAACCCATCACTTTCTTCATGAGTGTAGTAACTTTTTCTAGTGCTAAACCGATTCTTATTCCTTCTCGCTACTTCCTTCCCTTTTGCAGATGTTTCTTTATGAGGACACTTAGAAGAATAATGACCAACTCTTCCACAATCAAAAAATTTGAAAGGAAGCTTACCTCTAAGCCGTCTTGTGCCAAGTTGAAGTTTCTTTACAAAATTTGCCTCATCTTCTTCTGAGATATATCCTGATCCTTCTGCTTCTTGTACTTCTTTCCCTTTTGTAGAAGCTCTAAAGATGGCTTCTTTGACTTTAGATGGTCCTCCTCTTCTCATTTCATATGCAGTTAGTATTCCATGAAGTTGCATCATAGTAAGATTTTGAAGATCCTATTTTTCTTCAAGAGCAGAAACTTTTGACTCAAATTTTGCCGTTAGAGATCTTAAATTTTTCTCAACCAAAGTAGATTCAGTTATTGTTTCTCCCACCTTTCTCATACGATTTACAACATCATCAAGACATAAAAATAAACTTGCAATACTCTCATCACTATGCATCTTCAAATTTTCATATTCAATTCTGAGAGTTTGGAGTTTTGCACTTTTTACCTTTGCATCACCTTCATAACTTAGAATGATTTTGTTCCATATTTCCTTTGCTGTATTCAGCTGCATGACTTTGAAAAATTCAGATTCAGTTAGACTTCCTGTTAGAGCATTGATCGCCTTTGCATTTGATTCATAATTCTTCTTTTTCGTTGGATTTGTAGGTACTGCGGCTGGATATTTATATCCTCCTTCAACAATGGCCCATACATCTGCTCCCAGAGACTGAAGATAGGATCTCATCCTTATTTTCCAGAAGATTAAATTGTTTCCGTTAAAGAGCGGAGGCTTGATAGATGCTATTCCTTCTTGATTGCTCATCTTGCTTGATCTTCCTTCTAGCGGCTAAGCTTTTTCAGAAGGACCTGCTTTGATACCAATTGTTGGGAAAAATACTGAGAGGGGGGGTGAATCAGTATTTAGTGCTGACTGAAAACTTTTTACTTTTTCTTGCTTTTAAAACCATACGCAACACAACTCCCATATACACGCGGATATCATTAAGAAAACTTGCGTATGTCCAGAGATCTAATTATGCATTTAATTCTTAACTTAGATCATTGCATCATTCATTCATCAGATGTTTAGAAGTTGCTGTGAAATAAAAGAACAACATAATAAATCATCACACATACAACACACTTGAACAAAGATTTAAGGTGTAAACCAAATTTGGGAGAATAAAACCACCGCCACTGGGCTGCCCCGCATTAACTACTTATTATATAAAGAAAAAATCTTACAACCATGTACTGGCGTAGACTCATACCAGCACGCAGGCACCCACGTGCAGAAGGCTACAACCTTCTCTTGTTTACCAGCCTCTCCTGGAAGGGAGCTACAACCCCCTGCTCTCGTTTACCAGCTATCACTGGAAGGGAGCTACTACCCCCTGACTGAAGGCTTCGACCCTCACCACCACTACAGACCACATTTCATCAATTTTCATACTGGATCAAACAACTTCAACACAACCATTCACTTATCAACAAACATACTTTGCCCAATACTTCAAACAGAACAGTGAGACCACTGTAACCAGAATATCAAAGATAACCCAGACTTCAGAATAGATATGCAGATGTAAACTCAACCCTGGCCATTCATTGAATCAAATATCATACGCTACTTTTCTTTACTGAAGCTGCGTACATACGCGCTTTCCTGCACACCAATCGGCGTATACTTATGTGTATTTTATTCTTCAGAAAACCCTATACGCGCCTTTCATTAATAGAGACCGCGTATACATGTGCTTTTGCAGAGACCAACTAGCGTATAGATCTGTAAATGGAAAACTTTACTAAACATATCAGATCTATAAACTTACCCAGATTTCTTCATTATCTTCAGCAGAATTTGCGCCAGATCTTCACCATTTCTTCTGCTGCAGATCATCCTAGAGATTTATCATCATCATCAGATCTAGAGATCTTGAACCATTCTCAGATCCATGGGTGCATCATAGATTCAGATCTATCAATTAAGAACAGAGTTCATTCATGCAGATAATCCTTAGAGATATTTATCCATCAACAACCCTTACTCATGCACACCCTTGCACAATGATCTTCTTCTCCTTATATAGATTTAGCCTTTATCAATACCATGAGTCAAAACCACACAACTTCCAATGGTATTCCTGGACGGGATCAAATAGATAATCCAGTGCTTAATACAGTGGGCCAATACCATGGTAATGCCCCTAGGTATCATAGTTTTTAAAGCACAAAAGGCACACACGATTTTGAGCGTGCATATCCGCATGTATACACAACTTCGCCTCATAAAAACTGCGTATATGCTAACCCTAAATGTATATGCGGGTTCCCTTCACAAAAGTAGAGTATATACGCGGGTTGCCTTCACAAAAGTAGCGTATACATTGTGACATATTATATTTATCATTTTTCTGGCACTTACTGGAATTGTTTTCTCTGTCACATCTGAACTGATCTGTAGATACATCATTCTTACATCTTTAGCACATAGGTTTCTTATCATAGGAGACTCATCAAGTAGGTTTCCATCAAGGCCAAATTCATCAAGTAGGTTGCCATCAAGGACAACACATTGCATCATATTGCCAACACTAATGTTAAGAAATATCCTTGTGATCGGTTATCTGGAGTTCACCTTCCATTTATCCAAGGTACTACCGATAAAATCAGTAGGATCTTGAAGAAACATAATGTTTCCTCAACCTTCAAGCCCCTTCGCACCATTCAGAGTTTGCTTAGATCGGTTAAGGACTCGGTTTGCCCTAAGGATAGTAAGGGTGTTTACTTCATTTCGTGTTCTTGTGGGATGCCATACATTGGTGAAACTGGTCGATCCATCAATCAAACAATTTAGGAACATATCACTGACCTTAGACATAGTAGATCTTGGTCCTCTGCCTTAGCAGAGCATGCTGAAAAGACTCATCATCATATCTGTATTAAGAATGGTGAGGTTATTGCGAGGATTGACCATTTCCACCAGCGCAAGTTGAGGGAAGCCTTAGAAATTGAAAAGAGGCTAGTCAACCTTAACAGGGATGATGGGTGGAGTTTCAGTAGATGCTGGATTCCCGCCCTTCACTCTTGGTTGCCTTTTTTTTTTCCTCCTTATGTGCTCCCTCTTGTTGTTTCCTCCCGTCTCGCTCTCGTTTTCTTTCTCTTTTTCTGCTTTTTTTTTTTTTTTTTAGGACTTTTATCATTTTGATTTTTTATAAGTATCTTCCTTATTATATTATGTTTTTATTTAGCTATTCAGTAAATTAAATAAAAATTTATTTATTTATTTTTATTTTCATTTTGACAATTTTTATTTAGTTATTTATTTATTTACATCATTAGTATTATTGTATCTATTTATTTATTTATTTTTATTTAATTTAATTTAATTTATTAATATTATAATTTATTTTTAAATTTTAAATTTAAATTTTATTTATTTATTTATTTTATTTTTATTTTTAATTCAAAATAATAAAAATATAAAATTATTTTAATATAAAATTTATTAGATTTAAATTAAAACCTTAATATTAAATTATATTAAAATTAAAATTAAAATTGAAATTAAAATATAATATGATGAAATTTGATTTAATTTATTATTTTAGTCAAACTAGCCGTTATGTTACAACGACTAGTTGGAGCTTTCCTTGTCTATTTAATTAGGTTTCTTGATCAGATTTCTCATCTTGTCCTGATGATGAACCACACTGGCTGGTTCGAAATGCGTCGGCAAAAATTTTCCTACATGTGATTTTCATTGAAAATTTTTCTTACATAATTTAAAATCTCCTAAACCAAATGAAATTTCCCAAATCAATTTATGTGTCTTGTAGATCAAATGTACTCTAGTCCCTCCACAAAATTTGGGAGCTAGAGCACAACAGATGCTACCCCACTCCCTCTTAGCATCAAGGGTGTGCTCTAGCAATACATCACACTATGCGTTACATAATTTTGGGCACTGGTTCTGTGCTGCTGAAGCTTGGCCTACTACCACTCAACTCTGCACTGCTACTGCCATTCTGTACTGCTTCCCATGACTCTACCACTGCCACTGCAACCTCTGTACTGCAACTCCCTCTCAATATGCTGCATCTGTGCTACTCATAGCATTGCAACTTCAGTTGTTGAGAGAAACAACTGAATCTCCTACCCAATCTTTGACAAACAAGTCAGATGGGTTGCATCCTCATCACTGAAGCTTCATAGGCTACAAATCTGTGCTGGAATCTGAAGGATGATGCACAACTATAGATCTACACTGCGTAAGCAGACTCCCTCTGTACTACTGAAGTCACATCAGTCCCTTGTGTTGAAATATCTAATGTTGTTGATGCACTGCGCTGTCCCTCTGAAGCCTTCTACACTGCTACAACTTTGCACTGCGTAAGCATCTATGCTCTGCGTCGCTGAAGTCACATCAGCCTCTGCGCTGCTGCTGTTTCTACACTGTTGTTGCCTTGCTCTGTGATACTCCTTCCAGTTTTCAGATCTGCCTCTGCTTCTGCTTCATCTGTGATCTATGCACCCACTGCTCCACTTGTCTCGCTACTTTCTTAGGGTTGCCGTAGCTCGCATGTGATCCAAGAGATGAGCTGCTCGAGGATCCCGCCTCAAACTATGTATCTCCTCTACATATCCATGTCACCCCACTTTCGTGGTTCATGAGCGCTCATGGACACGTCATCTTTGACCATTTTCCTAAAAAATCTGTCGGAACTCCTCTCTATACTAGAGATCTGGATCTAGGGTCCTTTACAAATTGGGCACCCTTTTCTCCCTCTGAAAACTGATTTCCCTTCTTGGAAATCTACCAAATCAACAATGATTCAGCCCTCTTTGATCCTCTGATCAATTTGCAAGTTTCCTTGGCTAGAAAATCTCTGAGAAAATGATCTCCTCCCGCTTTTTGTCACTTGTGCTTAGGCTAAAAATTTGAAAACTTCCGAAATTTAACCCCACCAGAACTAAATTTCTACAGCTTTTTTGCAGTATTTTCTGGATCTAACAGATTCATATCTGAATCACACTGGCTGGCTTCAGACCAATCCAACGCTGTTTCTGAGCTGCCTCTACACAGTAATTACGTGGGCTTGCTAGGAGATAGAATTATACAATGTCACACTTCCCTCTGCGTGAATCCTCCTCTGAAAATTGCATCGTCCCTTCAGATCTATGTTTTTGCTGCTTTTCCAGCTGCTTCCTGCAGCTAGAACTTTCAGGTTCTTCCTGGTGACCCTCCTAGATCTGCAATTTCTCCGATACCATGTGGAAATTTCTGAATCTTTACACTTTATGCAGAAATTATTTCTTTTTAATCTGGTTATGCTCCTCCTACTTAGACAAGTTATTAACTGAATAAATTAAAATTAAAATTGAAGAAAAACACATAAAAAATCTCCACCAATCCAGATCTAGAACAATTTCATGCACACATAGACAAAATGACATAGTTATTTCTAGACAAATAGTCCCTGGAAAAACCAAATGCGGGAAAACCGGTCTATGGCTACTCGAGGGTTTTATTATTAAGAATTTTCTAAATACAACATGCCTGGGTTCCAGATCTGGAAAGCCTGGCAGAGAAATATTAGATCTAAAACTCAGTGGCTGATCTAGGGCCAAAATAATGACTGATCCACACCCTCAAACGGGATTTATAGAACTCATCCAGTATTAGGGCCTAGAAACCCCAGCACTGCCCTTGAAAGCCTCTGCATCAGCCTCTGAAGCCCCTCTGACCCTCATCACTACTCTGGAAAGGTTTGTGTTACCCAATACTGGGTGACGTAGGCCCTATGTTGCCCCTTAGGGTCTCTGCGTAACCCTTGAGGGCTTCTTGCTGAAAAATCATGTTGTCCTTGGAGGGATTGCGCTATCCTTGCCGCTGCAGCTTCCCTTATCCTCTGCGTTGTCCTCTGAGCTGATCTTTGCCTATTATGTATTCTAGACCCTAAGATCAGATCATCCCCTTGGCCTAAAATTCCCCTCTCTGCAGCCGAAACACTTATGAGTATTCTTAGCAAACCCTGCCCTAGAATCTCAGCTTAGCTTCAGTGCTCTGCCTCTATTTGTCTTTACAAATGACCCCAAGCCTTTCCTTTATAATTTTCTCGTTGGAAAACTATCAGCCATGATCAGATCTTGAATCAATGGCTAAGATTAAAATAAATCTTGATCCATGTGACTTAAGACAATTTCATCACATGTTTAATTAAATTCACTTTAATTATTTAAGTTCGCTAAGTTTTAACTTAGGAAATACATTAAAATTATTAATTAATTTTATATCTCCTAAACCGGATGAAATTTCCCAAATCAATTTTTGGGTCTTGTAGATCAAGTGTACTCTAGTCCCTCCACAAAATTTTGGAGCTAGAGCACAAATGATGCTACCCCAAATACACAAAATCTCAACACTAGAGACCAGTGAATTTTCCTGATTCTTCCACCTTTGAAAATTAAGTTTGTTCAATGTCTCTTTAAGTGTTTTTCTTTATCATTGACAAAGAAAATTCAAAGTATTTTATTTATGCATTAGATCCATTTTTTTTCGTAAAGGAAATTATTGTTAAATTCTTCGTTTCCTGTAGGAAAAATTGTAGTTCCATTCTTCGTTTTTCCTAAAAGAGAAATTGTTGTTAAATTCCATGTTTCTCAAAGAAGAAAACATTTGTTTTTTGTTGATTTGATGCATATAGTTTCCTTTTTGCATTCACATTAAGGGGACTGAAAAGAAAAACCTACATTTTCATATAGTGAATTGTGTGTTTTGCATAGGAACAAGTTAGGAAATTTGCATATTATTTTGTGCTCTTTATTGTTTGCTCTCAAAACTGATTGCTCTTTCCCTTAATAGCTAGGATTTTCATTGAAAAAAATAAAATTGAAAAGTTTGCTTATCATTTTAGTTTTCATTTTAGGAATTTCCATCACATCATTGTGGTGAACCTCAAAAGGAAAATTGATAAACAAGATCAACTTAAAATTTAGATCAATTTACCTAAAAAAGCATTGGAACCATAACGATAACATTTAGAAGGTCTAGGCTAGAGACGTGTTCTGGCGTCATAAAAAATATAAGTTGTCCTTAATTGTATGCGATAAATTTTGAGTGTGATACCTCGCTCCATGTACGTAAGTATATCGGAGATCGTCCACGTACCTTCGGGTATATCAGGCAGTGTTCTAGTACGAAAAGCATACGGGGGTGCTCTAACTGTGTGGTTTCGCATTAGACAACACTAATACAGAATTGGGCCTCCATGTACCTTCGGGTATATTGGGAGGACAACTTTAGGTTGCTATCCATCCATAGTGAACCGAGTCAACCACCTTGTAATTTTTGATACACCGAACACATCATTCAGGGAGATTTCCTGCTCGTACTTCTTGGTTCGCCAGGAGGTATTCTACAGTTCACAATTACTTGGTAAACATTTTGCCTAGAATTTCTATTTTAGTTTGTTTATTTGTTTTGGTCATAAAATAAATCATTCATTGTGGAAGAAGAACATGTCTTTCCCTGTCGTTCGCGTAGAATAGCACGGAAACCACCTTTACCATCGGAAGCCGCTTCTAGTCAGCGAAGGCAACATTGCTCTACTGAAACTAGTACTATCAGTACCTCTGGTGCGACATCATCCTCACATATACCAGAGTCAACACAAGTTGTTTCTACAAATCCTGGTTCATCTATTGTTGTCAAGATGAAGTCCTCACAACTACTCGTGGTCACGATCCATCCCATCAGTGAGACCATACCTCCCGAAACCGACATTGTTCAACTTTAAGTTGATCCAGATCTTGTCACATTTTTTCTAGAACATTTGCATCTGGAAGTTGAACGATTGGAATTTTTTCCTGTATCAGTCGCCCCACAATCTATTGTAGCCATTGAGTCTCTCATATCGCGCAGTCAACCTCGTGAAATATACTTTGGGCCGGACAGTGAAATCCTTCCACCTGGTTTAATTTCGATTGAAGAAATACCATAAGACGAAACACCTTTAACTCCAACTCATTTTGGGGTGGAGATTTACCTGTACAAGTCTTTTCCTCAATCACCTGCCTCTGATTTTGTTGATCTTGTGTCTATTAGAGTTCCTGTAGATCCAATAGGGTATAAATTTGGTCAAATATCCATGCCTAGTCCAAAATATTTGGCTGGACCATCTATTACAATTACGACAACACCTACTCTCGATACCCCGTCGATGTTCACGACTTCACAAGAGTCACATTTATATGGTGGCCCTTCCGTCCCACCTGGTTACCAATATTTATCTAGAACCTTCTCTTGTGCATCCTCAAACCCATGGACTTCACCAATGTCATCATCTGGTATTCTAACTGGTAAATATATAGTCAGTACTGAACGCCTTGATCCTTTATACACACCATTAAGGAAATATCAAGCTAGTCCATTTGGGTATATTCCATCCAGTACAATTTCAACTGGACTCTCTTCATTTGGAGAACAATATTTTCCATCTTATTGTACTCCTCATGATGGGGGGCAACCTATGGTCACCCACTTCGACAGTAATCCATCGTTATTTGGTCATCCTAATGTCGGAATGAATGTTTGTCAATGGTAGCCCACTCTTCTTATCCAACCACAAACGGTTGTACACTCGTATCAATCGGTCCAACCTGTTGCACCCACATCAACTCCACTTGTTAATACATGTTTACCCCTATTACAAACTCAAAATTTTGTACCTTAATCGTCTCAGGCGGGTCCTTCAACTCAATACCCTCAATATTGGGACCTCAGAATCCAACTCCTTTGGTTGGTTTACAAAAACCACTTGTATCTGGAATCATTTATTCACAAGCTAGATTACCATATTATGGGTTGTCACAACTACAACCAAGTTATACCTATCCGCAACCAAATCCAAGCTATCCTAGTTTTGGTTATAATATTGGTGGACAAACCCCTTGGCAACCACAAGTGAAAATGCCAAAACCTTCATTTCAACAAGTAGCGTACCCAAGTTTTGTTCAACAGAATCCTTAAGGGTTTGCTTATCAAAACAACCCCTATACGGGTTACCCGCAACAGATTCCTTGTTCTAGTTCTCAAAGGCCTGTTGCCCAAGAAATTCCATCATACCCTGGCTATGATCAACCTGACCTTAATAAAAAATTTCCCTTTTTTGCAACTTTAGAGTTACCAGATTTAAACCGGCTCACCAATGACCCAATAAATTACGCTCCTTGGTGTCCAATGATATCGCATAAATTACCCTCGGATATTCCTAAGTTCAATGGAAACCCTGGGGAAGACCCGTCGACTCATGTTATGAATTATCATTTGTGGTGTTTATATAACTCCCTAAATGATGACTCTGTTCGACTACGTCTTTTCCAATGTACACTCACTGGTCCAACCTCGAAATGGTACATTGAGTTACCAAGAGTTTTTTTTGATAATTTCACTGCCCTAGCTACTATATTTTTGACCCAGTTCCAGTTACCCATACGATATGAAACTGGAACAAAACTCTTGACTAATTTTAAAAAGACTAATGCTACTCACATTTCTGATCATATTCATGAGTGGCGTCGTCATCGTAGAATGGTTAAGACATTTATTCCTGATCATATCCTTTCTGAGTGGTTCATTAAGTCCCTGTTACCATATATAACTGAGGATGTGGCTAAGGGTGGCGTTGTCACTGAAGAGAAGGTCATTACTTGTGCTCAATATTTGGACTTCATTTATACTCAGTGTGGCACACTCTACGAGAAAATTCCTGACACGTCGCGATATAATTTTACTGTTCCTCCTCCATCTAAGGACAGTCATGCTAGCGACGATATGATTAGTACTGTAAGAACACATCACTCTACTGCATCTGATCCTATGCCTTCTTATAAAATCCATGTTGTGACATCTGACAAGGGAAAAAGTGACAAGTAACCTGGAAGTAAGAAAAAGGGGAAATCAAAGAAAAAACAAACTTCTATCCCACAGGAAAGATCATCTGATCAATCGACTGGAAATCAGAAACCTCGTTACCCTTGCATAATTGTAATGAGGAAAAATTTGTTTGGGACTGTTCTTACCATGCTGAAGTCTTAAAAATGATTAATACCTCGCATGTGTCAACTGTGTTGACAGATCCATTTCTGAATCTGGACACAAATTTGGTTGCTATAGATCTAACTTCTAGTTCCCAAGTGCTTATGCTGTCTGTCAAGAAGTCATCAACTGATGTTTTGGTGTAAATGCATAATAAATATTACGGTAGTTAGGTTACTGATCAACCAACTACCTCAAGCAAGAATTTGTCTACGGAATCAATACCTCCACCTGCTATTCCTGGATTGACAATCAAGCCATCGAAGGGAGTTGTTCATAAATTGACATTTAATCCTCGAGCCAGAGCTGCTCAAAATTATAATATAGTTGAAGATTTGGCTCAATCCCCTTCAACTATGTTAGATCTTGAGGTACTACAAAATTGTCCCTCCTAGAAACAGGATTTGTTATCAATAATTGGTGGAATTGATTCTACAGATTCCAATCTCGTAGTCTTTAATCATACAGGCCATGTGCCACAATTACCAGTAGAATTGGCATTCTCCATCCAGGTAAATGTTCTCAATCACCTTTTTCATCGTACTATTATTGATGAGGGAGCATCTACGTGCATTATGCCTCCAAACTGTTGGAGGTCACTTGGCTCACCGCGCCTATCTCAATCACCTACGACGTTGAAAGCTTTCGATGGACGTACATACAAGCCTTGTGGTATTATTAATAACCTACATGTTTGTTAGGTCCCTATATTACTAGTATAGTCCCTTATTGTTGTTAGTGTAAGCCCCTTATTGTTATTGTTGCACCCCTGTAACCCCCATATTGTTATTATTGTGCCCTTACATTATTATTGTTAGGTCGGTTAGGATTACATTGTGGCCCCATGGACTCCTATATATAGAAAGGATGTTTTTTAATTTGTATCATCCAAGAATTGTTCATTTATGTAATGTATTGAAGGTTTCCCCCTCGAAGTGGCTTATTTATAAGGCGTTGATCTCTCTTTTATTTTATTTTTGGAGCTGGTTTCATAACATTTGGTATCAGAGCTTTGGATTCTAGGGTTTTGCTGCTCCACACAGGTCATCATGGAATTTTTGCTATAAATTTATTTCTACAAAGGTTCAAAAGGTGAAATTTTTACAAAGAAAAGCTGAAATCCTTAGGAAAGGCATGTGAAAATTTCAGATCTTGGTTTGCAATATTTTTGGAGATATGATCTGTCGAAGTTAGGGTTTTTTTAGGCTCCCGAATTTGACCTAAAACAGGTCATCATGGAATTTATGCTATAACTTCTTATCTACGAAGGTTCAGAAGCCGAAATCTTTAACAAGCGAATCCGAAATCCTGTGGAACGTCTTGTACAAATTTCAGATTTTGGTTAGCAATATTTTCGGATATATGATCTGTGGAAGTTAGGGTTTTTTCAGGCTCCCAAATTTCATCTCAAAGAGGGGACCGTGGGAAAATCATAATAACTCACTCTCTGAGTGTCAGATTGGAATTCTGTAAAACGTGGCCATAATTACATGGAATTTAGTTTCCTGTGTATCAATTTCAGAGCCGAAGGAGGAAACAATGATATGTGGCACATCGTACAAGTTTGCTCTACTGAACTAGTCCATAATTAGGTCATTGTGGGAGATTGGGAAAACTTTTCCTTGAAGAATCCAAATCAGGTCAGACCTGTGGCATTCAAAAGAAGATTCATAGTGCTACTACAGGGCCGAATTTCAAATATTGAAGATTCGAAATCATAGAGATAATTCAATTTCAATATCGAGCTCCTCAAAAGAAAGAAAAAGGTGTATATATATATATATTTTTTTTTTCCGAATTGCGTAAGTCTTGTTTGAAGAATCAATATGAATTAATTCCAAGGGCATATTTTAGAATAGATATCAGTATTGGGTTCTAAAATTCCCCCTAAAAATAATTCAACACCCATTAAGCCTTTAGAAGTATCTACTATGGATCATGAAGATGAAGAAATGCAACATGACATATCAAAATTACAAGAGCAAGTGCACCAAATTTTGCTCTCGCAAAGAGCAACAAAAAATGAAATGGATGTTTTGAAAAAAAGCGTGGAAGCTAAGATATATGGTTAGAAGAAAGGCATGGAAGATCACATTGAGCATCAACAAGAATTTCCCCAACTCTTAAAGGATAACCTAAATTTGGCACAAAATCAAATGAAACAATAGGCAGATCAACATCGTAGTGAGAGAAGTTTTGATGTAGGAGACTGGGTATTTTTATGGCTACAACCATACAAACAAATGTCCCTCAAGCAAGCTAATAAGGATAATAAATTATCGCCAACGTACTACGGTCCTTACAAGGTGTTGCAAAAGATTGGTACTATGGCATACAAATCGGAGCTTCCTTCTTCTTTGTGAGTGCATCCAGTTTTCCATGTTTCATGCTTAAAGAAGGTTATAGGGGAAAAACTTCCAGTTCAAACAATATTTCCAGAACTTGATGAGGAAGGAAAAACCATATTGGAACTTGAATAATTCATGGAAACAAGAACTCGATAGCTACGAAATCGATCAATTTCAGAGTATCTCATAAAATGAAAGAACTTACCCACTGAAGATTCTACATGGGAGGATGAGAATTTTATACAGAAGCACCTGGAGCTACTCAAGCGTTGAGCACAACACTTTTTTGAAGGAAATGAGTATTTTAGGTCCCTATATTAATAGTATAGTCCATTATTGTTGTTAGTGTAACCCCCTTATTATTATTGTTGTACCCTGTAACCCCCATATTGTTATTATTGTGCCCTTACATTATTATTGTTAGGTCTACTAGGATTACATTGTGGCCCCATGGACTCCTATATATAGAAAGGATGTTTTTTCATTTGTATCATCCAAGAATTTTTTATTTATGTAATGTATTGGAGGTTTCCCCCTCGAAGTGGCTTATTTCTAAGGCGTTGATCTCTCTTTTCTTCTATGTTTGGAGTTGGTTTCATAACAATGTTGACCTAGGGGGAAAAGAAATGAATGTTGAACTTGAGGTTGTTGACAGACCCCTTGACTACATTATTTTACTCGGAAGGCCATGGGTATATTCTTTGACTGCAATCATCTCTACATATTTTAGAATGATCACCTTTCAACATAAAGGTGTTATCACAGTCATCAATAAACTATCCTTCTTTGCCTCTACTTCCCAGGTAACTAGAAGTGTTCCGTTAGTTCACACACCCCAACTTGCACTTCAGAACATTGGTGTAGGAATCTTAAAGGATTCCATTCTCATGGGAACCTTTGCATTACCACCGCCTACGATGTCAGCATAAATTGCAAGTATAGAGACCTGCTACATGATATCTTCCACTCCATCTGGCTTAAGGAAGATTATGGGTGATTTGAAGTTGTTACGTTGGATGAGTTTCTACCACCCAACCCAATTGAGCTGGCATAGAAATAATTCTACATGGCTTGGGTGGCAAATCTGAAATCATCATTTCCAGTCATTTGGGTTTATCATTCATTAGATTTTGGTACTCTATCTGATCCTTTTTCCTCAACTTTATTGACATATGAGAATATTTTAGAAACTATGATGTTAGAAGGAGAACCATGGGAAGATTATCATCATCGTTCCCATCATTAGGATTATGAAGAAGATAATATTAGTGAAATATATCATCCATCGATCAAAACATTATTTTCTAATTCTTTTCCTATTAATACAATCGATTCCAAGTGAAATTTATCAAATATTGAAGAAACCATTTCTATCGATATTTCGACCAAACCTGGCGTTCTAGAAAAAATTCATGTTGACGTGTCTTGTTCTCCATCAGAACTTGAAACATATCGCTCCCTCTTTCATGAATTTCATGATGTGTTTGCTTTGTCTTACGAGGAAATGCTAGGAATAGATAATAGTATCGTTGAACACACTATTAAAATGTACCCTGATGTCAAGTTGGTACATCAACGCCTTTTTCCTGTTCATCCAAATAAGGCCATTGCCGTTAAAGTAAAAGTTGAAAGTTTTTTGCGTGCTGGTTTCATTTACCCTATTCCGCTAACTGAGTGGGTTTCCAACATCATTCATGTTATGAAAAAATAAGGAACCATCAGAATGTGAGTTGATTATCGAAATGTCAATCTTGCTTGTCCAAAAGACAACTATCCTACTCCCTTTATCAACCAGATTATTGACGATTGTGCTATATGGGAAATATTTTCGTTCATGAATGGATTTTTTGGCTACAATCAAATCAATATACGCCCAGAGGACCAATGTAAGACAATGTTCATCTGTCCCTGGGGCACATTCGCTTACTGGAAACTCCTGTTTGGTTTAAGGAACAATGGGGAAACTTTTCAGAGAGCAATGAATTATGCTTTCAATGACATCAACACATTTTTCAACCTTATCTAGATGAATTACCCACGCATTCACGAAATTGGACTGACCACCCGATGCATTTGAGAGCTATATTTTTACACTGCCGACATTACAAAATACTCCTCAATCCACATAAATGTGTGTTTTGTGTTGGTTCTGTTCATTTTCTAGGATTCATCGTCTCAAAATAAGGAATTTGAATAGACCCACTGAAGGTCTAGGCTATTCTTGATTTTCCTGCGCCATCAAATTTGCTTTATTTACAAAAACTTCAGGGAAAGGCTAACTTCCTAAGGAGGTGTTGGAAATGTTGGCATTGATGGCAAAGGTAAAGACAGGAGCAGCACCTAAACTATCCATAAGGAAAAAGAGACAGAGAGGTAGCAGAGGCAGCAGATGAAACAAAGGAATTGAAGCATAAGCAACAGAGGAATTAGAGACAGAGAAGTGGAGTTGAAAGGGCCTGAAGGAGTGTAATAAAGAGGTTTATTTATGAATTAGGGGTTTAATACAGTTTGCAGATGAATTATTGAGCATTTATTCATTAATTGAGTTTGTATGGCATAAACTTTGATTGAAGACTAAAACCCTGTGGTAAAGACTTAATATGCTTGGGGATGAGTTGGAGCATTACTTAAATGGCAAAGGAGGAGCATTTGGAACAACAAAAAGGCAAAGAGAGCATGAGACATGAAGCAGAGGCAGTTTTAGAAGGGGCAGTTGATTGGATATCTGGAGAGGCAGCAGAGGAGCTTCAGGAGCAAGAAGTAGCATTAGTCAAGGAGCAGAGGTATTTGATTTGAGAAACTGGTTCTAAGTATGGGAACATATTATAGAAGGAACATTCATTATTATGGAAAAAATGAATATGGGTTTCAAGAGTATGAAGGTTCGAAGGCAGAACGAATTTAAGGGCGCAAAGGGAATCTGGTGTGAATTACTTGTGTTATATATTATGGAGGAATTAGATTACTTCTTTCTGCGTTCCAATGATGAAGCTTGATTTAGTATGTGATCCCTGTTACGGAGACTGCACATGGAAAAGTAATAATTCGACCCACTTGAATCGACATCAAACTGGTGTCAAGCCTCAATAAATAAAATGTTGGGTTAATCTGTTGATGAAGAGCACAAGCAATGTCACAGTAAATGAGGAATTAGGCATATTTAATTATGCATTGGATATACTGTCTGAATGAAGCCCTTGCAGTGTTGAATCGATACCAAGAGATCGGTTCACCGCACTAACTTACGGAAGTCGTCATGAAGAATTGTGATACAAATAAGTCAATTTACAGTGATCGAGCAGGGGGAGTGGAACCTTGAGCGAAGGAGAGGAACCACGAGCAGAGTGAACAGTAAAGCCGGGATTCCGGTTTTCATCGCACTGCTTTCGACGGGCAAGCAGTATTCAAGAAATCAGAGCGATTCCATAGAGCAGCTAACACGTGGCATAAGGCGGGACCCCAAAACCGCTTTCATTGCGCGCCATCGCACATTATAGTTCGTGCATCTATGCCAAGCGATATCCATCGAATCGTGTGGAGCAAGGCGACGTGTTCTCCACCGTCAGATGAGAAGGGAAGTTAAGCGTTGGGACCCGCTCCATCACGTGAACTCGGAGAATTAACTCTTGTGCTGTTTGGTTGTGGATAATTCATTATGCTCGTTGGATCACCGAAAACGAAGCGACATCATCACAGCCGTTGGATGGACGTGATGGTTTACGAGGTATGCATTAAGGGTGTGGGACCTGATTTCCCTTCGCATTATTGGTTCAATATACGTTGTTGTGTTATGCCGAGGTCTTAACCCCCAAGTCGGAGATTAAATATTGTTGAAGGGCCCGAAAGGTTATATGGATATATATTACTGCTAGGTTTTGATATAAGTCAGAGGTGCATTAATGTTTATAACAATTGAAGTGGGGAATATATATTATGAGGAAACCATGAGCATGTAAGAGTATATTTATGTTAATATATATAGAATTTTGATGCGTCGGGGTTTAAGCCAAAGTCAAGGATACTATGCAGATTTTCGAAACACTAGTAGAAAAATGTATAATATATTGGTATATTACGTTTATAGAAATTCCATGAGCCAATATTACATCTGTTCTAAACCAAGCATATAAGTGCAAAGGTCGAGGGTTGGATATTCATGTGAAATGGGTAATAACACATATGATAACCATAAGGAGTTCTAATGGACATTTGGTTTATAACCTCTTAAAAGGAAGCTTGCGCATTATTGAGTGAAATATTAAGGAGGGATGTTTATAATATGGTTGCATAATCATAGATGTATGAGAAAATATCAAAGCTTTCGCATAGTTCTAGAGTATCCAGATATGTTTATTGAAATTTCCAGTTCAGTAGTAGAATGATAAATTGCACAGCAGTTGTATTAAAAGACAGTTATATGTACAGTAGTTATACAACTGCAATGAAGAAGAAAGCCCGCAAGAACGAAAGAGAGAGAGACAATGGCAGAAAAATGGTACAGGGAAAAAGATGAATTGAAATTGTAATACGAGTTTCAACCATTAAGTTTAAGCTCATATATGTACAGAGAATGCAAGCAGGTAGCTCGAGAACAGAGATGGTAATGTACAAACATCACCCAGATTCATATGTATTTGAGAATAAAACCTGAAAAGCAGTTATATATGTAGCTGGTGCACACAAGTACAGTGAACAGATTAATAGACACAAAGGTGAACCAAAGTATACAGAACAATCACTCAACAATAGTAGAAAAGACAAATCCAGTAAAGCCAAAATCCAGAAAAGGAGCTAAGTGAAATTGAAGTGTGTAACTGAAAATGTGAATGTAAATGTTGTAATTAATTTTTTATTGTTTATGATGCACTGCCAAGTCTCTAGTAGGAAATAAAAACTCCCACTGTAATATTGAAATTAATGCATATTGTTATATTTTTCTGAATGAGCGGGTAAAAGAAATGAGAAGTTAGAAGGCAAAAATTCAGGACTATTCACTTCAAATTCCCTGAGGAATGTAAAGAGTCATGTGATGAACTCTATATCTAATATCACATTGATATGCACTAGAGGTTAGAGAGTGAGTGAAGAGAATGAAGAAATGAAGCAGTGAGGCAGAGAAGAAAGAGGAGTTGAGAAGAGAAGAAGGAGGAGCTGAGCAGAGAAGAAGGAGAAGGTGATAGAGAATCTGAGAAGATGCATAGATGATACAGGGCTGATATTAGGACTGATGGACAGCAGAAGAGATGCTACAGAACAGAGCTGATATCCAAGGTAAATCAACAAGTGTTTTCTTTTGAAAGAGTAAGGAAGTTGGAGCTTCCCTATCAAGTTGTAGCTTGATAGATGTCAGTTGTAGCTGACTGAGGTAGGAGCCTCCCGTAGGTTGGTGCCTGCAGAAAATAGATGGGAGTTGGTGCTTCCACATCAAGTTGTAGCTTGATAAAATGTCAGTTGTAGCTGACTGAGGTTGGAGCCTCCTGTAGGTTGGTGCCTGCAGAAAATTGATGGGAGTTGGAGCTTCCTTGCAAGTTGTAGCTTGCAGAATTGAGGTTGGAGCCTCCTGTAGGTTGGTGCCTATAGAAAATCAGTGGTGAGAGGGAGTTGGAGCTTGCCTTTGCATCACAACAATAATAAGATGTGTTTTTCTCCCTTTATGGGTTTCCACTTATATCTGGTGTCTCTGTGCATGATGTTTATGTGTTGATCTGGTTTATATCATCTGCTTAATACTTGCTGCTCTCAGATTAAGCCTACTGTTACATTATATTAATGCTTGCTGCTCACAGTCTAAGATTACTCACATGTTAAGTTGAACATGAAATGAAGGTGTAAACAAGTGTTAATGAAAAAGTTTTAAAAGTCCATGAGTGTGTTAAACTGATTCACCCCCCCCCCCCACCTTCTCAGTTTAACTAAGGGTTCAAAAGTTGGTATCAGAGCCGGTTCCTTTGGTGTAAGCTTAATAGCTTGAAGGAGATCTAGTTGAGTCATGGACTATCAAAATGTACCTGTGCTAAATACAACAAACTTTTCTGAATGGAGAGATAAGGTTAAAACAGGTTTAATGGGTGATGAACCTAAGGTATGGAAGCTTGTTTGTGATGGTTACTGCACAGACTCCCCCACGGTGAAAGAATAACAAAGGAATGCCAAGGAAAAATGTGTGATATATAACAGTCTTCATAACAAGGACTTTGAGTTGACAATGGATCTAGACTCTACAAAAGAAATTTGGGACAGATTGCATTTCATGCATGGAGTAGACACTGAGGATTGCATTTTCAAGAAGGAGAAGAAAATTAAGAAGAAGAAAAATTCAAGTCAAAAGGAAAATATTCAATCAAATGAGGTACCTGCTAGTGTGAATGGTAGTGAGAACCATGAAGAAATTGCAGCTGAAGAAAAATCCAAACTTGACACAGCCTTGACTGAAATAGGAAGATTGAAGCATGAAAACAAAGACCTGAAGACATTGGTGCAAATTTGTGATGAGAAAGAGTATAAAGATAAGAAAGAGATTGTTACCCTGAAGACTCAACTTGAAGAAGCACGAAAAGTAGAAGATACTCTGCTGCAACAAATGAGAGAGAAAAATTTGGAATGTGAAAAACTGGAAGAAGAAGTAGTGAGCCTGAGAAAGAAATTAGAAAAGGCCCAAAGAGACTTATTAATGAATACTCCTCAGATGAAAAGATCTGGACAGTTGGACCAGATTCTAAAGGCTCAAAGATCTCCTCTCATAAAGGCTGGTATAGGATATGTAGGACAAACTAGTAAGTCCCAGATAGAAGATAATAGGAAAATCATTTTTGTAAAAGCTATAAAGAACAGTGAAACAACTCAAAAAATTCATACAGAAGCAGAAGCCAGCAAGAACAAGGTTTTTAAAGAAACAAACAGAATCAAGCAGCAACATGAAAGAACAGAGAATGAGAGGATGAAACAATCAGCTGCTAAAGGCCTTTTATGCTCCTAAAGATGAATTGAATAAATTTGGAAGATGTCAAAGGAGGTTCTTTCCTCTTATGAAAAATATGACATGTTTTACCTGCCACAAACAAGGACATACTGCAACATGTTGTAAGACAGAGCAAACCCAGTCCAACCTGCAAAAGATGCAACAAACAAGAAGAACTCCTCAGGAAAGCAAAGGGAAAAGAAAATCTTCCACCAGGTACACAAATCATTTCCATGGCTATTGTTATGCATGCAATAATTTTGGACATAAAATTTTTGATTATAAAATGTATTCAAGAAGAGGAAGATAATATTATACATCAGCTCAAATGCACCTTGGTCAAATAAGATGTTATGTATGCCTCAATTGTGGTCACAAAGCAAAAGACTGTAAAATGCAATATATATTAAAGAACTCCAGACAGATGATGAAATCCAATCCAATAAAACAAAAATATGAATCAGAAAGGAGTGCAGACATTATGGTGAACCTCAATAGAGTATGGAAAGAAAAGAGAAAAGGGGAGCCTATCATATGAATAACATAATAAATCTAGCATACTCTCAGGGAGAGCTACTCTAGGAAACAAAGAAAATATCCAACCAGTGATAGATATGAAGCATCATCTCAGGGGGAGAGCAGTTCATATGTAGTCCCCACAAAAAGTAGTCTAAGAAGAGCTCCATGAAATGAGAAGAGCTATGAGATCAGGAAGAAAAAGAAAAAATCCTCTAACAAGAGAACTAGAGAGGAAGAAGAATATCTGAAGCATTCAATAACTGACAGAGTAATGAAAGAAGAAAAGACAGCAAGCAACCATGGTGGTAGAGAGGAAACTTTAGCCATGATCATCTAAGCTAAGAAGACATCAGCACATTAAGTGATGATCACACTGTGCATCACAGTGCTGGAATTAACAATGAATCACATTAAGAAGATTGAGTAAGAAAAGAGTCTACTATCTTGATGTCAGTACATCATTGATCTATGAAAAGTCCCCTTGGAGGAATGAAGTCAAATAAGTGGCAAATCTCTAAGTAATCAGCCCATGAAGATTCACAATATAGAAATTGAATATGTCATGCTAAAGATCATCATGTCAGAACAGTTGAAGTGGTATATAAAGCAATATAAAGCAACACTGATTCTGAATCTGTCATAGCAAAGGAAAATGCAGTGACATTCCTTTGAACAGAATGACAGAATAAGAAAATAGTTAATGATGAAAAGATCAGATTGAGGATATTAATGACTGTTGACGTGAACAGTGGAAAGCTCAACAGAAGAATTTATGAAGGATGTCTTAAATTATGGGTAAATGTGTAAGCTAAAGTGAAATCTCTGCATATTTTATCAAGGTAATATCATTTGGTACTTGGTACAAGCAACATGCCTATCAATAGAATATCAAGTGTTATCATGGAGCAGTAGTAGTATGGTACAGGTCCTCAGGATCAAAGGACTATGGCAAGAATGCATCAAGGTAAAATTCCTAGGGTTGTCTGCATTCAGCATGAAAAGGGCAGTAGCCGTGCTAAAGGATCAGTATCTGATTTACACTTGAAGTAGTATACTGAGCACTGAACCAATATCTTTTTCTATATATAATTGCATGCCTTCTTGAAGTTGGTACATGTATATCTTCAAGGCCTCTTTCTTAAGATCAGTTACAAAACTGTGTGAAGTCTGTTTGCTGAGTTTTCAATTAAACATCTTGAATATGATTTTGTGGAAGTTCATTCTGATAGAACAGTCAAAGTATCTGAAGAATACAGGACTAGCTGTGATTACCATCTGAAGCTCAAAAGTTTTTTTTTAATTCATCTAAATCCTACTTCAGCACAAAGGATTTACTGGTAATCCACCTTTAAAGACAAATTGATTATTGACATACATACCCATTATGTCATAAATAAAATTGCATGGTTGATAAGTGAAACTGACCAATACATTGAAGGGTTTGTTTTTGAAAACACATTGTACAAGAAGGAAAGTCAGTTGGCCTCTAATATTGAAAGATATTGCCTATTCTTACAATAAGATGTAAGCTCTGGTTTGATTCATTGTTCACAACAACAACAAGGACCTTTTAGTCTTTAAAAGTAATATCCTTGTCAGCATCCTAGTTCATATCATCACCAACAGGCAGGAAAGGTGTACCACAGCAATAAAATATATATTGGCATCATTATCATAATTGAACAGGTTTGGTACTGAAGATGAGCATTGCAGGAGAAGACATATTCCATCTACAATCTTCCTCAATAGATATGTATTTCTGATGAACATCAGACAGAGACAGAAGTATATTTGAAGCCTTCTCAGCATTTTAGTTTTTGATCCAATCATACATCTCTGATTAGATAAAACTGGTACAATGTGTTCTATGAAGTGTCATTATCTTCACTTTTAGCTCTATACAAGTGAAAGAAGTCTATGCCTTTGAATTGTATCAATTTACAGTGTATATTCAAGTTCAATAATCCTCAAAGTGTTCTCTCAACAAGTCTTGTACATCAGTATGGAGCAACATGGTACAAAGTCAGCAGAAGAGGGCCTGAACATAACTCAAAGAGAGGAAATGCAGAAAGCAAACTAGGAAATGAGCAACCCTTTGCCATTGATGTCAAAGGGGGAGAAAAAGAAAAAAGGGGCTTCTAAAATAAGCCAGACAGAGGAAGACTTAGAGGAAGCATTGAATTATTGGTGGATGGGTTGCCATCCATACCAAAGGGAGAGACTGTTGGAAATGTTGGCATTGATGGCAAAGGTAAAGATAGGAGCAACACCTAAACTATCCATAAGGCAAAAGAGACAGAGAGGTAGCAGAGGCAGTAGATGAAACAGAGGAATTGAAGCAGAAGCAACAGAGGAATTAAAGACAGAGCAGTGGAGTTGAAAGGGCCTGAAGGAGTGTAATACAGAGGTTTATTTATGAATTAGGGGTTTAATACAGTTTGCAGATGAATTATTGAAAAATTATTCATTAATTGAGTTTGTATGGCATAGAATTTGATTGAAGACTAAAACCCTATGGTAAAGACTTAATATGCTTGGGGATGATTTGAAGCATTAATTAAATGGAAAAGGAGATGGCAAAGGAGGAGCACTTGGAACAGCAACAAGGCAAAGAGAGCATGAGACATGAAGTAGAGGCAGTTTTAGAAGGGTCAGTTGATTGGAGATCTGGAGAGGCAGTAGAGGAGCTTTAGGAGCAAGAAGCAGCACTAGTCAAGGAGCAGAGGTATTTGATTTAAGAAACTGGTTCTGAGTATGGGAACATATTATAGAAGGAACATTCGTTGTTATGGCAAAATTGAATATGGGTTTCAAGAGTTTGAAGGTTCGAAGGCAGAATTAATTTAAGGGCACAAAGGGAATCTGGTGTGAATTCCTTGTGTTATATATTATGGAGGAATTAGATTAATTCTTTCTGCGTTCCAATGATGAAGCTTGATTTAGTATGTTATCCCTGTTACAGAGACTGCACATGGAAAAGTAATAATTCGACTCGCTTGAATCGACATCGAATTGGTGTCAAGCCTCAATAAATAAAATGCTGGGTTAATCTCTTGATGAAGAGCACAAGCAATGTCACAGTAAATGAGGAATTAGGCATATTTAATTATGCATTGGATATACTTTCTGAATGAAGCCCCTACAGTGTTTAATCGATACCAAGAGATCGATTCACTGCACTAACTTACGAAAGTTGTCATGAAGAATTGTGATACAAATAAGTCGATTTACAGTGATCGAGCAGGGGGAGTGGAACCTTGAGCGAAGGAGAGGAACCATGAGAGGAGTGAATAGTAAAGGCGGGATTCTAGTTTTCATCGCACCACTTTCGACGAGCAAGCGGTATTCAAGAAATCGGAGCAATTCCATAGAGCGGCTGACACGTGGCATAAGGCGGGACCCCAAAACCACTTTCATTGCACGCCATCGCACATTATCGTTCGTGCATCTATGCCAAGCGATATCTGTCGGATCGTGTGGAGCAAGGCGACGTGTTCTCCGTCGTCGAATGAGAATGGAAGTTAAGCATTGGGACCCGCTCCATCACGTGAACTCAGAGAATTAACTCTCATGCTGTTTGGTTGCGCGATAATTCGTTATGTTCGTTGGATCACTGAAAACGAAGCAACATCATCACAACCATTGGATGGACGTGATGGTTTACGAGGTATGTATTAAGGGTGTGGGACCCAATTTCCCTTCGCATTATTGGTTCAATATACGTTGTTGTGTTATGCCGAGGTATTAACCCCCAAGTCGGAGATTAAATATTGTTGAAGGGCCCGAAAGGTTATATGGATATATATTACTGCTGGGTTTTAATATAAGTCAGCGGTGCGTTAATGTTTATAACAATTGAAGTGGGGAATATATATTATGAGGAAACCATGAGCATGTAAGAGTATATTTATGTTAGTATATATAGAATGTTGATGCGTCGGGGTTTAAGCCAAAGTCAAGGATACTATGCAGCTTTTCGAAACACTGGTAGAAAAATGTATAGTATATTTGTATATTACGTTTATAGAAATGCCGTGAGCCAATATTACATCTGTTCTAAACCAATCATATAAGTGCAAAGGTTGAGGGTTGGATATTCATGTGAAATGGGTAATAACACATATGATAACCATAAGGAGTTATAATGGACATTTGGTTTATAACCTCTTAAAAGGAAGCTTGCGCATTATTGAATGAAATATTAAGGAGGGAGGTTTATAATATGGTTGCATAAGCATAGATGTATGAGAAACTATCAAAGCTTCCACATAGTTCTAGAGTATCCAGATAAGTTTATTGAAATTTCCAGTTCAGCAGTAGAATGATAAATTGCATAGCAGTTATATTAAAAGACAGTTATATGTACAACAGTTATACAATTGCAATGAAGAAGAAAGCCTGCAAGAACGAAAGAGAGAGAGACAACGACAGAAAAATGGTACAGGGAAAAAGATGAATTGAAATTGTAATACGAGTTTCAACCATTAAGTTTAAGCTCATATATGTACAGAGAATGCAAGAAGGTAGCCCGAGAATAGAGATGGTAATGTACAGACATCGCCCAGATTCATATGTATTTGAGAATAAAACCTGAAAAGAAGTTATATATGAAGCTGGTGCAGACAAGTACAGTGAAAAGATGAATAGACATAGAGGTGAACCAAAGTTGTTACACTAAAAATTGTCACCTTGACATTATGCTAACTGTATGAGCTCATTAACACTCATACATACCTCCTCTGCAAGTCTTACAACCTTTACTCCTCATGTAAAGCCCTGAAACAAGAAGAAAAATCGTAAAAACCTTTGAAAGAATGGGTACGCATGTAACATGAAGCCTGCCTGCGTTCCTGGCTTGGGTACGCAGGTAATGCATGGCTTACCTGCGTTCTACAACGTAGTTTTCCTTAAGAATGCCTACGTACCCCCTCCAAACTCAAAAAGGCAAGAAAGTAATGTGAAAAAGGTGAATTTTGGTCAATTCTAGAAGGTTCTAGATGAGAATTTTTGGGGATGAGTACGCTTTGATAAGGTGCATGTGTCCCTCACCTTAAGGAACTAATCCCTTGATGTGAGGAGTCTATCCCTTTGAAGGAGGATTCTATCCCTTCAAAGGCGGAATCCTAACCTCCTTATCTACTCTATAAAAGGAGGCATTAGGTAGCCTTAAATGGTTAGATTTTGGAGATTGGGAATTGGAGTTGAAGCTTTATGGGTGATTGAGTTGAAGTGTTGTTGAGATTTAGACTTCTTTCTGCTGAGCTTTTGAGAGGAAAGATCACATACCTCTTTATGCTCCTGGAAGAAGAGTGCAAGACTTATCAAAGTAGAGGAGACTCCTGCTTCAGACCCTGGGAAGGCCTTTCAAACATCAAGGCTAAGGTTGTAAGGTTCTTCTGTATATTTTAAGATTAATACAATCAAGTTTTGTTTTTCTCAATAAATCGTCGTTCGATTGTTTATTTCAATAAGCTGTCGTTTGATCATTTATTTCATAGATTCCTTGATCACTATGATAGGTGTGTTTTATAATTATTTGTTATACATGTGATATTTAATATTTTCTTGTTTGTGATTGTAGGTCGACGAAAGACGACAATTTCTTTCGACAAAAGAACTTTTGTTGCGACGAAAGGATTACTGTTGCGATGAAAGAACTCTTGTTGTGACGGAAGAACTCTTGTTGTGACGGAAGGATTTTGATGCGATAGAAGCACTACAACTGCAAATAAGCATTTGGATCTAAGGTAGGATTGACACCTTCATAGCATTTATTTGTAAAACGAATATATTTAGAGAAAGAAAAACTTAGTTGTTTGTTTGTTTCTAGATTGTCTTCTGACACTAGGGAGATCGGTCTTGTCCGAAGAACGATTTATCCGGCCAACAAATTGGCGACTCCATTGGGGAAAGAACTTGTTTTTTTTGGTTCTCTTTTATTTTGATTTGAGAAAAAGTTTTTCCTGGTTTTTGATTGATGGATATCTGCCTGGGTAGCTTAGGTTTCCTATGTTTTTGAAAATTTCAAAATCTTTTACGTTTTTCTTGAACTTTTTTGGAGACTGCACTTTGTTCTTCGTTGCGCTGCGCACTTTCTTGAGTTGTTATTAACCGCACCCACATTTCTAAGAGACTACACTCGAATAAATTTTGGAAAAACTCTAGATTTTTTTTTTCCAGTTTAGTTTAGATTTGATTTAGGATTCTTAGCATCTACCCAGATCTGTATTTTTCTGTCAAAAATATCTTGTTTCTGAATTTCTTTCAGCAATTTTTCATCTCATCAATCTCCATTAAGTTAATTGGGTGTTTTGAGTCTCTTTTTTGAGAAATTATTAATTTGATTTCCTTTGGTCATTACTTGGAGGTTTGTCTCAGTCTTTTCACAATTTTCCATCTTTTTGCTTTTGTTTTTGCAAAAAAAATTCCCCCTCATTCGTTAAATTGTGTATGAGTGTTAATCGCCTTTGAGTGTTTTTTGATCTTTGGAACTCTCACCCGATTTTCTTGACTTGCACTTGATTGGTTCTTAGATTACATTAGAATCATCTTGTGTTTGAGAATTCTCTTGCATAGATCACATTTTCATAATTAGAATTCTCATTTTCAGAATATGTGTGAATTGTGCATAGTTTACATTATGAAAAATCAATCATAGATTTAGATCAGTTTGATTTGATTTGAATTTAGATGTTTTTATGCTTGTTTTAAAAAAAAAATATATAAAAAATTGTTTTGGGATTGATTTGCATTCTTTTTTCTTGATGAAATTAGTGCATTAGAGAATTTGTTATTTTTTCTCTTAGTGATCAATTTTTGCATTGTTGGAAGTGAATGGAAACTCTTTCCTTACTTTTGTTAGAATTAATCGAATTGAAAAGCTTACATTATCATATTCGATTGCATTTAGTTTTGGGTTGGGTCATAACACCATTGGTTTCATATCCATTTACCCTTTTGAGTAATAACGGCCTAAATAACACAACGCTTAATTAAAATTCATCTAGTAATTTTGACATTTTTAGGGCTCTTTCCACCAATCTAGCTCAGGATTAGTGCTTTGGAATAGGTTGTAGTTAACTTTCCAAAGAAACTAAAATAAACAAGTAGATAAATCTTACAGTAGGAAATAAATCCAATTGTAATTGGTACAATCTAGGAAGCTTCTCTTAAAGGAGTTAATCACGAGATCATATCCGAACCTTTGAGACAATCAATTCTGTTTCATTGGGAAAGATAGAAGATTTTTCGCACATTACGAACGGTAAACCTCAGATTAACCATTGTCAAGGAGCCTGGGGTCACTTGTCGGTAAACCTTGGATTAACCATGTCGAGGAACCTTCAAGGGGATTGAGCTTTGTTACTCTTCCCTTGCATGTGAGATCGGATCGTAGACTGTTCCCCCAGTTGTATTTGTTACTATTGGTAACCTTAGTGTCCATAAGCTTAATATTATTTCCTAAGGTGACGGTGAAGGAAAGATCTCACTGTACCTGGGGTAGACGTTGACTAGACTCACTTGGACTCTCTGGGGGGTTCTCTTCACTCGAGATGTTTTTGTGAAGAAACTTGTGCCAGTCTATTTCATTAAGCAGGTTGTCAGGGTAACTGTTCCAACCGCCCTTTCTGTATTAAATTCTACGATGTTGGATTTCATCACCAACTAGTGTTTTTAGTACTTGTAGTTAACGTTTGTGTGTGGTTTGACTCTAGTTTTTGGATAGCGCGTGTTAATTTGTTTGTTTAATGGAGACCATAGGTGTGAATTGTGAATTTGAATGTTAGGTGTGAATTGTGAATTGTTAATTTTAGTTTTAAATTGTTAATAAAATTCACTGAAGTTGAATATAATGGCAACTATTCCGGAATTTACCAACCAAGGAACCCCTCTTAATGAGAATCCTAGTACTTTTCCTTGCTTTGGAAGTGTTGGTCCTCCTTATATGAATACTTTTTCATTACCTGGATTTACAATAGGTTTACCGATATGGTTATTTTCAACTTAGTTGGCCCCAAATACTCCAATTGTTCCACCTCAACTGGATGCTTCACTTCAACAGAGTTCACCATCTCAACATCACCAACCTTCTGTTGACCCTTTACCTTCTTCACCTAATATTTATTTCTCCATTTCTTCCTCTTCGCTTGGTAAAATCCTTAACGCTAGTAACCAGGTGACGAAGAAGAAGAAGAAAGGGAAGAAGAAGAAGAAGAAGAAGAAGCAAGATAAGAAAGAAGTCAACCAACCAACCATGGCTGTAAGTGTTAGTTGTGTTGAGGAAACCTCCAAAATGCATCGTAAACCCAAATACCCTTGAAGGCTTTGTAAGGGTGACCACTTCCTTATCAATTGTCTTAGTATTCCTAAGGTATTGGAAGTATGGTCAGAAAAATCTCATCAACTTTCCGTTGATCCATCAACCAGTGATAGTCAGGTTCTTGGGAAAAAGGGTAAAGTTAGGTTTCCTTGTAAGTTATGCAAAGGGAGTCATCAAACTCACATTTTCCCTCACATGGAGGAAGCCTCAAAATTGTTGGAAAACCTTATTGTTCCACAACAAGAATTTCCAACTGGTTACTGTAAACTTTCTCCCAACCTAGCGTCAACTGACGGAGTGATTGATCTAATTTCAAGTACAGTCGATCCCACTCTTCCATTGGAGAGTGAAACTCATATCACTCAGGTTGATGATCCATTAGTTGATCAAGTGGTCGATTCGATTTCACATTCGATCGATCCCATTCTACCTGTAGAGAGTGAACTTCATACCGTTCAAGTTCTTCTTGTTACATCAGATTATTCTATGCCGGGGGGCATTTCAACCTGTTTCTACGGAACCCCCTCCAAGTACTGAGGTCTTTTCCTTTGATTGGAATAGACTAATAGAACCTCGTCTTCCTTCTTCCATCCCTTTCCAAATCATTGTGAAGGCTGGTCGTAGGGATATACACCGCACACAGGTAGATGAAGGGGCTTCTGTTAGTATTTTATCCTCAACTGTTTGGAAAGCTTTGGGTTCCCCTCATATTGTTCCTATTACGCAGAATCTGAAAGCTTGTAACAGAACCATTAGTGAACCTTTGGGGATCCTTCCTAATTTATCTATTACTTTGGAAGATTAAACTGTCTGTATTGATCTTATGGTAGTTCAAGGTCCCTTGGATTTCAATTTACTCCTTGGGCGAGACTATGTTTATGCAATGAAAGCTGTCGTATCGACACTCTTTCGCGTGATGTCTTTCCCTCACAATGGGAATATTGTGATTGTAGACCAGCTTTCGTTCACTAGTCTTGATTCGACTACTAATAATCCGACATCCCTGAATGTTCCTCATATGTAAGTGGTATCTACCCCGCCACGGGTTAATTATGTGGCAACTAGTCCCATGTTTTCAGTTACCGATGTAAGTGAGCCTCTCGCTGTTTGCTCATCTTCCTTTGAATTAGATCCAGTAATTGACATGGAGAGATATATGGGATTATTTGAACGCGATGTTATTCTCCCTTTTGAGTCCCTTGACATGTGTTCCTTCCAGAGAACTATTCTTCCTTCTGATGAAGACCTCTTGGAAGCCATGATCGAGGTGTGTCCATTGACATGTGTTTCTTCCAGTTGGAAGCCATGATCAAGAGTACGAGGATGGTTCCTGTTACTGAGTCAACCTTGTAAAAAAATGAATTAGGTGCGAGGAAAGTTCCTTTTACTGTGTTAACCTCATTAAAAAATGAATCAGTGAGTGCGAGGAAAGTTCCTTTTATTGTGTCAACATCATTAAAAAATGAATCAGTGGCCCGAGGATAGTTCCTTTTACTGTGTCAACCTCGTTAAAAAATGAATCAGTGAGTCCGAGGATAGTTCCTTTTACTGTGTCAACCTCGTTAAAAAATGAATTAGTGAGTCCGAGGATATTTCCTTTTATTGTGTCAACCTCGTTAAAAAATGAATCAGTGAGTGTGAGGATAGTTCCTTTTACTGTGTCAACCTCATTAAAAAATGAATCAGTTAGTCAAGAGCATAGTTCCTTTTATTGTGTCAAGCTCGTTTAAAAAATGAAACAAGCTTCCATGAGGACAGTTCTTTTCCTGTGTCAACCTCATTAAAAAATGAATCAGTAGGTAGATTGTAGAGAGTAGATTAATAGATTAGAAATAAGTAGTTTATGAGGATGGTTCCTGTTACTGAGTCAACCTCGTTAAAAAATGAATCAGGTATGAGGACAGTTCTTTTCCTGTGTCAACCTCGTTAAAAAATGAATCAGTTGGTCAGAGGATAGTTCCTGTTACTGAGTCAACCTCGTTAAAACATGAATCAGGTATGAGGACAGTTCTTTTCCTGTGTCAACCTCATTAAAAAATGAATCAGTAGGTTATGTAGGTAGATTAGAAATAAGTAGTTAGATGAGGATAGTTCCTTTTACTGTGTCAACCTCGTTAAAAAATGAAACACGTTGCCATGAGCATAGTTCTTTTGCTGTGTCAAGCTCGTTAAAAAATGAAACAAATCCTCCCCTAATTGAGTCGAGTCTTTGACTAGATCTCGTAAATTTTAAGTCATATATTTAGGTTAATTATTTCAGTTTTTTGCATAATTTTCTTACAATTTTAGATCGGGTCTTTCATATGATCTCGTAAATGAACCTTCATTTCATCTAGCTATTAATTACCAATAGTGTACTTAGTTGAATGAAATGAAGCTGGGGGGGGCATGCGCTCTAGCAGTTACGCTTAGGGGGAATCAAGCACAATTTTCTCTCTGTTTCAAGCTTGTGTAAAAATGAAACTACTCTGAAGCATAGTTTTTCTCTATTTCAAACTTTTGTAAAAATGAAACCTATCTTGAGTCAATTTCGGTTATTATTTTCAAGACTCGTTAAACTCATGATAATCTCGAGATTATTTTTCTATCTTTCATTCTCGTAAAACACATGAAAATGTTGAGTTATTTCTGTCTTTTCCTGCTCGTAAATTAAATTGAAAGTCGACCACAGGAGTATATTTTTATCCCTTTTTCAAACTCGTTAAAACTTACGAAAAAGTGAAAACAAAGAGCATATTTTTATCACTTTTTTGGATTCTTTAAAAAATTCACGAAAAAGAAAAAACTTGGAGTCCTCTTTTAAGCCCTTTTCAGACTCTCTAAACATGAAAATATTGCCGAGCACTTGATTATTCGAACTCATTAAAGTAAATGAATAATCGTCCTTTCAGTATAAGTTTACCCCTTTTACAGACTGAAATGGACTATTTACGAAAAAGGTATACGTTGACCAATTACGGTCAATAGAGTTCTCTCCCGCATTATTTTATCATTTTTCGGGCTCGAGAGACTAAATTTACGAAAAGTACACCCACAGAGTTTCCTTAAGTTTTTCTTCTAACTCCCTAAAATTGAAAAACACCGAGTTTCTCCTATACTGGACTCGTTAAAATTTAACAGTAAAGGGCCTGTTCAATTTCAAACAGGAACGAACCACTCCTTATTAGGGTTCGAATCTTAAACTAAGTTGGACTCATCCAAAGGATGAGCTTATAAACAAGCAAATGTTATCATCCTCAAGCTTGTCAGAAATAAACAGGTACTTGCCAGAAATGGTGGGGGAAAAGAGAGAAAAACAAACTTGTTTATTACATTTTGATTATTCGAAAAACCGTTAACCACTCTTGAACACGACACTTTTGTTCACCTGGGTTGGGAAAATCCTTTGCCCAATAGTTAATCAATCCATATTGAAAGTCTTCAGCCGGTTTCTGGGTATTATCTTTGGGTAAATTGTCACCAAACCATCTGTAGTGTCGTTATGTGTTCAAGAGGATAGTTCAAACAAACCATTCATTTGCGAAATATTTTTCTTCCATTTTGACCATCCCTGAGTCAGTCCTTGCCAATATATTTTTTCAAAACTTGATCTATGATTTCGTGTTGTGGGCTTGCATACGACGGATCACTTTCTATTGACGACAACTCATTATCTAGGAAGTTGATCTAGAAATCATCAGTACCTTGAAATTGGCATGCCTCAATGGCCGGTTTCTCGCCTTCGACGACAGGTTGCATCATTGACCTTCAATCGAATGATTCTGTGACATGTTCGACTTCAGCTCATTTATTCACATTTCATGGATTGTACTGAGTACTTTGAGAACCATTGACATTACTAGTGGTTTCTCTCACACTTGTTAACAGTTCACATTATTGATTGGTAATCAAGTGGTTTCTACCATGTTCGACTTCGACACATTCATTCACATGGATAGGATCGTACTAGTTAGGAAAATCAGGAATACTTTGGATCTAGTTTCCAACATCCAGGCTACGAGGTTTTGTTATTATACGCCAGACTATTCATTACGGATGGGGCTGTGCCCATGCCGTGTTTACACTATTTATGTAATATTAAAATCATTTTTGTATCGAAAGGAATAAGTTTAGTTAGTTTTGATCTGAGTATGGGAATGCCCACCTCAGCAATGATCTGATTACATATATATATTTTGCATTGAATGTTTTTACAGGTTCCGACTGGGGTGTCCACAGGATGATCCTTGAAACGATAAAGTACTTCACTCTTCATATATGACAGACTTTATCTTCATCTATTTTAGACTTTGCACTTTAGGGGGAAATTTGTTACACTAAAAACTGTCACCTTGACATTCTGCTAACTGTATGATCTCATTAACACTCATACATGCCTCCTCTTCAAGTCTTACAACCTTTACTCCTCATGTCAAGCCCTGAAACAAGAAGAAAAACCCTAAAAATGTCTGAAAGAATGGGTACGCATGTAACATGAAGCCTGCTTGCATTCCTGGCTCGGGTATGCAGGTAATGCATGGCTTACCTGCGTTCTAGAATGCATTTTTCCTTTGGAATGCCTGCGTACCCCCTCCAAACTCAAAAGAGCGAGAAAGTAAAGTGAAAAAGGTGAATTTTGGTCAATTCTAGAAGGTTCTAGATGAGATTTTTTGGGGATGAGTATGCTTTGATAAGGTGCATGTATCCCTCACCTTAAGGATTTAATTCCTTGATGTGAGGAGTCTATCCCTTTGAAGGAGGATTCTATCCCTTAAAAGGTGGAATCCTAATGTCCTCATCTGCTCTATAAAAGGAGGCATTGGGTAGCCTTAAAGGGTTAGATTTTGGAGATTGAGAATTGGAGTTCAAGCTTTATGTGTGATTGAGTTGAAGTGCTATTGAGATTTAGACTTCTTTCTTCTGAGCTTTTGAGAGGAAAGATCACATACCTCTATTTGCTCCTGGAGGAAGAGTGCAAGACTTATCAAAGTAGAGGAGACTCCTGCTTCGGACCTCGGGACGGCCTTTCGAACATCAAGGCTAATGTTGTAAGGTTCTTCTATTATTTTTAAGATTAATACAATCAAGTTTTGTTTTTCTCAATAAATTTTCATTCGATTGTTTATTTCAAAAGCTGTCGTTTGATCGTTTATTTTATAGATTCCTTGATCACTATGATAGGTATGTTTTATGATTATTTGTTATATAGGTGCTATTTAATATTTGCTTGTTTGTGATTGCAAGTCTACGAAAGATGACACTCTTTTCGACAAAAGAACTCTTGTTGCGACGGAAGGATTCTTGCTGTGACGGAAGGATTATTGATGCGACAGAAGCTTTACGACTGAAAATAAGCATTTGGATCTAAGGTAGGATCGGAAAATTTATAACATTTATTTGTAAAACTAATATATTTAGATAAAGACAAACTTATTTGTTCATTTGTTATGGGTGTCTTCGACTAGGGAGGTCGGTCTTGTACGCAAGAACGATTTATCCGGCCAACAAAAGTATACATAACAAATACTCAACAAAACAAATGTAAAAGACAAATCCAAGAAAGCCAAAACTAAAAAGGAGCGATGGAATTGAAGTGTGTAATCGAATGTGAATGTAAATGTTGTGTTCACCTTATTGTTATCAATTGCACAAGGTGTCTCCAAGAAGGAAATCAAAACTCCCAATGTAATATTGAAATTACGCACATTTTTATATTTTAAGGAATGAGCTAAAGAAATGAGAAGGCAGAAGGCAAAAAGTCAGGACTATTCACTTCAAATTCCCTGAGGAATATAAAGATTCATGTGATGAACTCTATATATAATATCACATTGATATGCAAAAAGAGGTTAGAGGAGTAAGAGAATGTAGAAATGCAAGCAAATGAGGCGTAGAAGAAAGAGGAGCCGAGCGGCAGAAGAAGAGGGAGTCGGGAAAGGGTGAGAAGTTAGCCGATACAGTCACAAGAGACCAGAAGATGCAGAGATGATACAGGGCTGATATGAGGATTGATGGATAGCAGAAGAGATGCTACAGAACAGAGCTGATATCCAAGGTAAATCAGGAAGTGTTTTCTTTTGAAAGAGTAAGGAAGTTGGAGCTTCCCTATCAAGTTGTAGGTTGATAGATGTCATTTGTAGCTGACTGAGGTTGGAGCCTCCTGTAGGTTGGTGCCTGCAGAAAATAGATGGGAGTTGGTGCTTCCACATCAAGTTGTAGCTTGATAAAATGTCAGTTGTAGCTGACTGAGGTTGGAGCCTCCTGTAGGTTGGTGTCTACAGAAAATTAATGGGAGTTGGAGCTTTCTTGCAAGTTGTAGCTTGCAGAATTGAGGTAGGAGCCTCCTGTAAGTTGGTGCCTACAGAAAATCAGTGGTGAGAGGGAGTTGGAGCTTGCCTTTGCATCACAACAATAATAAGATGTTGTTTTCTCCCTTTATGGGTTTCCACTTATATCTGGTGTCTTTGTGCATGATGTTTATGTGTTGATTTGGTTTATATCATCTGCTTAATACTTGCTGCTCTCATATTAAGCCTACTGTTACATTATATTAATGCTTGCTGCTCACAGTATAAGATTATTCACATGTTAAGTTGAACATGAAACGAAGGTGTAAACAAGTGTTAATGAAAAAGTTTTAAAAGTCCATGAGTGTGTTAAACTGATTCACCCCCCCCCCTCTCAGTTTAACTAAGGGTTCAATAGGAGGTTCATACCCAACTACGTCGAAATGGCTAAAGGATTTACTCGACTCTTGAAAAAGGGATTCCCTTCCATTGGAATTTGGGACCAAGTTGCGCAAGCTTCTTTTGATGTTGTTAAGGATACACTTGCCTGGGCGTCATTAATGTATTCCCCCAATTATTAGAGTGATTATTTCTTATATAATGTTGTGGCTAATACGACCATTGCTATGGTATTGGTCCAAGTAGAAAATGGGATAGAACATCCAATCTATTATTTGAGTCGTAATGTCAATGATACGGAAGTGAAGTATTCGTATGTAGAAAAGCTTGCCTTGGCGGCTGTTCAAGTTGTCCAAATATTTCGCCACTATATCCTATTATGGAAGACCATTGTCATTTTGGATTGTAACCCCATGAGTTACATCTTATCACCTCAACTATTGGGGGCAAGTATTCAAAATGGATTGTCATTTTACGAGAATTTGATTTGGAATTCATCAAATCCAAGTCAAAGAAGTCTTTAGTTTTGGCTAAACTTCTCTATGACCTTCCCTCTGATAGTAAAACCACTACGTCGGAACCATCTATTCTTGACGAGTCTCTATTTCTGATCGGATCCTCTGATCCTTGGTATGGGAATTTTATCATTTATCTCCAGACCCAAAATTTTCGGCCTGATACCTCTCGCTCTGAATAGTGACATATTCGATACTAAGCCAAATATTATATGATCGTCGGTGATACACTTTATCATCGTGGTGTCGATACAATTTTAAAAAGGTGCCTCACTCATGAGGAGGCCAAAAAGGTTTTAGATGATTGTCATGTTGGGGCTTGTGGTGGACATTTGTCTGGATATTCTACTGCACAGAAGATACTCCGCGCCGATTACTTTTGGCCTACCATATTTTGAGACTGCATCCTCGCGGTCAAAAGTTGTCATGCGAACCAGATATTTGATCGTAAAATCCGCAAAATGATAGCTAATGCATCTTGTTGTCTCTGTGGGACCATTTTCAAAATGAGGCATTGAATTCATGAACTGTAACCCTCGTTCGTCCGGGGGGCATGGTGATATTATTGTCACAGTAGACTACTTTTCCAAGTGGGCCGAATTGATGCCTACATTCAACAACACAAGACAAACAACTGCATTTTTTTTCTTTAATCATGTCATTTCACGGTTTGGGGTCCCATAGGATATAGTCACAGATCATGGTTTACATTTTAGAACCATATAATGAATGAATTGACTACCAAATTAGGACTGTCACATGATAGTTATACTCCTTATTATCAACAATCAAATGGACAAGTTGAGGCTATTAAAAAAATTCTTAAATGAATGCTTCAATGAATTATAGGAGTTCATAAACGAAATTGGAATTTAATCCTATACTTGGCCTTGTGGGCATACCGAACCTTGGTGAGAAACGCGACCGGATTTACCCCCTTTCAATTGGTGTATGGTTTGGAATCTATCTTGCTAATCCAATGTGAAATAATGTCGTTAAAACTCACAATCGACTTGTTACCTGACACCTCTGCTAAAAAAGCACATCTTTTTAACCTCATCCATCTTGATGAAATGCGTCATGAAGCCCAATTGGCCAACGAAGCACATAAGAGACGTATAAAGGCACAATAAGACAAGCATGTCCAGCCTCACAATTTCTTAGAGGGTGGACTATTCCTTCTTTATGATCAGGAAGTTGATGTAATAGGTACAAGAAAATTTGAGCCATTATGGCATGGCCCCAATATTTTCAAAATATTTCTTGCTAAGGGTACCTACAAGTTGGTAGATTACGATGGAATTATGTTGGCACAACCCCGAAATGGATTGTATCTGAAATGTTACTATGCTTAATCCCGAGCATAGTAAGTTTTTGTATTATATTGTATATATGCTGTTGATTTTCATTTACTTTCTTAGTTTTTTTCTAGAGTTTTCTTGAAGTTAGTAACCTGCTTTACATTTCATCGCAGATGTCTAAATATTTGGAACCATTTGTTGGGTATGCTGATGGTGCTAGTTGTACTATGCATAATCTATCCTTTGTAGCATGGGCCATTTTCACTCTGAACGATGAGTTAGTGAGTTTTCAAGGGATTTGTATCGGTCGATCTACAAACAATATTGCTGAGTATAGCGTATTGATCTAACTTCTCTATGATTCCATCTCATTTGGTATTAACCGCATCATCATAAGGTTAGACTCACAACTTGTGGTATTACAACTTACTAGTGTTTATACTGTTAGAAATCCAACACTGCATTGTATGTTCCTAAGAGTTCAACTTTTGGAAAGACATTTTGATTTTATTCAATATCAACGCATTTCCAAAATCTTGAACACATTGACTGATTCTTTAGCGAATTATGTCATAATCAGACATTTGTAACACATGTAAAGATAAATTCACATAATTGAATAGGATTGTGCAATAAACATAGGAAAACACTGAAACCAAAATAGATACATAGTTATAGGTTTTTACAAAATTTGTGCCCAAGACACATTGGTCATCTGACCTCAAAATGTATGCAACATGTCAAAAGTAAACTAGTGGTGCTCATGATAACATGCTATTGATCTAGCTATCCTACGCAGTAACTGTATCCAATGGTTAGGAACACCAATAGTGTGGCACTCTAGTTGCATGGGTAACTCTTCAATCCGGCAATCTGGGATCCCAAATGTCAACCCCTGTATGTGTTGCTGAAGCTCAGTAAGAGTCTCATCCATATCTAAAACCTGAAGGACTGCTCTCCTGACAACCCTCTCTACTGGCTCATCTGCTCCATGCTCTGTCTCTCCCACTGGTTGAACTCGACCCACATCTACATTACATTAGAAATTTAGTTTAGTCTTGGAAAAATATAAAAACACAAAAACATGTATAAACCTTAGAAAAATAAAAAAAGATGGTCAAAAAATTATTACCAATAGCACCCTACTGAATGCCTTTTGGTAAAGCTAAGTCTGGATCTCCTCGGAAATCGACGCTTGCATATGCATAGTCATCAATGCTGATAATCTGTCGCATGAACCAGGAGAAGAATGCAGTCAAGAACACGATGGACGATTGACCTACATGTCTAGCCATAAGTCCTATCCATCTCTGCATCCTCAGATCTCTAACATCACATGTTGAGGCTGCATCCATGGAATCCGCTCTAAGGCAAAATAAATGAGGATCGAACCATAGTTGAAATTTTTCTTCCTTCCTCCCTTTGACTTGCTTAGTTGTTCTTTCATTTGAGAAAGTATGACTTCAAGCCAATTGAAAACTGTTGGTTGCATGCACTCTAGCGCATATTGCATATAATATTTGTTCGCTACATGGAGTGTAGCAGTATCAGCAAGCTTTGCGATCGTGAATAATATGGTTCTCAAAGGAAAATCACAAACATCATGGATATTTATTTTCCCATCCTTGATAGGCTCTGCCCCTGGATTGCAATATTACAATATATAGTCTCTCACCGTCTCTCCTCCAAGAGCAAACCCTGAGAGGGAAATCGGTTGGCCTCTCCTCGACAAGCCTGTCATAAAATCGATATCCTCCACTAAATTTGGGACTACTTTGTTCCCAATACGAAATGCCTCAATTTCCAGATCCCATGCACGAATAAGGGACTCCAATAGTTCCATCTGTTGCCTCATACCTGATAGACGGAAGTACTTAAATAACCCACAGTCTCTGAGGGCTCTTACAATACCTGGATCATTAAGGGAGATCATGTTTTATTCTTCATGCTCTCTTTCCCTCTAAGTAATTGTCATTTTGGTCCATTGAATCCCTGAAATACAAACATAAGACTCATTAGGACCCTTTTCATGCAAAAAAAAAAGGCAAAATTTGGGCACACTGCAATAATAAAAAATGTGAATTGCACCCAACGCAGGCTTGGACAAGAGACAATGCTTTGCATATGCACCTAGCCTTCATTTTAGGTGCATTCCAATGCAAGTTTCGACATCCAAGGGTGAGTTTCTCTATTTTAAAAATAGATTTATCCTAAGGGGCCCAAATCCATAAAAAATTGCAATGAAATTGGAAACAAAAAGATGACTGAAGGAAAGAAGAGGTTTATGGCACCAAACTGGATCAAATAGCAAGGAAAACTGTCCACAGAATCGATCACAATCAACAACTGAAGTTCGGGGGAAAAAACAGGTTCAAAGCTCCAAAATGAAATTGGTAACTATAAAATGGTAAAAATGAATAGCAAAAATATTTTAATTAGTCATTTTATTATTTGCAAAATCATATTTATTGCTGTGACTATGGTTTTATTCGTTTTTATCATGAAACATGCATTTTAAATCCATTTTATGTTGTTCTGAGCAAGTTTGCAACTAATATAGAAGATTAGTCGTGCACATTTATTTTGAGAATGATTTGAACAAAGCATAATTTTATCCTTATTTTTTGAGCTTTGATAAAGATGAAAAAGGACTTGAAGTGCACTTTTACCTATTTTTCTAGCTTCGATAACAACGAAAAAGGAACCCCTGGAGTCTTCCGTTAGCTCTTTTCAGACTCCGATAATGTGAAAAGATTGTCGATCACTTGTCTTTTCGAGCTCGTAAAAGTAAATGAATTGAAATCTACTCAGTATAAGTTTAACCCTTTTTCGGAATGAGATAGATTATTTACGAAAAGGGAAAACCTTAGTCGAACATGGCTAGGAGGTTCTCTCAGATATCATTTTACAATTTTTTCAGATCTGCGCAACAACTCTACAAAAAAGTAATTATGGAGTTTTATTTTTTCCTCTTTTTTGAACTCTATATATATGAAAAAGGACCGGGCAGTCACTTTCATTAGGCTTGTTAAAAAATAAAATAGTGATAGGTTTGTCGATCATGGAAAGAATCGAGTTTCTTTCATCGCTAGACTCGTTAAATTATTAAATAGTGATACATTATTTTCCCGAAGGGTTGAATTAGAGATGAAACATATGTTATCTTCCTCAATCTTGTTAAAAAATAAAGAGGTATTGGTCGACAAATGACCAAGGAAAATTTTGGAAAGTGAATAGAACTTTTACGGTAGTAGGTTGCTCTTGAACATGGCACTTCACTCCATCATCATGATTGTTTGGGTTGGGTAATATTCTTGATGGTTCATTCATACATATGGTTCATCATACCTTCACTTCGGTTTTGGGTCAATGCTGCAAACTCATCTTAGTGTCGCCTATATGTTTAAGAGAAGTCATCCAGTGAATACTCATCCTTCTGCAATACTCATAAACCTTCATTCTCATGACAGTCATCCCTTAACATTGCTATATCAAGTCAAATTTTGTCTTTGAAATCAGTAACTCCTGTTTCATGATAAAGTGGCTTACTGTCGACATAAAATCATCATCCAAGAAGTTTACTTAGAAACATCATCTTCCAGTACCATGAGGCTTTTTACAGAATTGACAATATCCTCTCTTTTGGAGCTTTGACCGAAAGATTTTGTTTGGTGTTCGACATCAAATCATCTATTCATGCCTTTTAGAATGTACTGCAGTACCTTGAGATCCATTAACATCAATGGTGGTTCTCTCGCATTTGTTAACAACTCACATCATTGGCTGGTAATCAAATGATGTCTTACCATGTTTGACTACAAATCATATATTCGCATGGATAGACTTGTACCTGAAATATCGAGTGAACGAGATAAGAAGACCCCAGTTATAGTTTGAGCCATCCGGGCTACGATTTCAGAATTATTGTACACATCATCTATACAGTGACCTTACATACAGATCATAATCTGAACATGGGCCTATATATATAGGCATGTTTGTATTGGGAAACATTCCAATGTAGATGAATTTCTGCACTATGTACATGTTATTAAATAGTTTATGTGTTGAGCATGGGAATTCCTCCCTCAACAATTCGTGATCAAGATGAAAATATCATGATGTAATGTATTGTAAAATTGATGCAGGTCACCACTCCACTTCATTTCGATCTCTTCACATCGTAAAGCATCTCATTAAAAAAATATTGTTATTATTCTGACTTCATGCTTTAGGGGGAAACTGTTATATGCCAATTTTGGCATCATCTCCCATGACCTGGTGAAACTGGACATCATCCCCAGGACCAATGAAATAGCGTCTATCATTCCCTATCATTTCAGTTTCTATATGCCCTAAGAGAAGAAAAAATCATTCATGGCTTCTATTGTGGGATTTCCAAGGTTTGAAGTATATGTCATATCACTTATGAGCTCACCAAAGCTACCTCTCAAGGGAATAAATATGTTGCATATGCAGCTCCCTCCATTCAAGGGTGCACTGCAATGCATTTCTTGACATTCAAGAGTGCATTGGTTAAATGTGAGCGAAATTCTCATTGTTTTGGAATCTCCACATGGCCAGTGCCTTCTAGAAGAGTCCATATGTGTCAAAATTTGAATCCAAGTGTCCATCTAACACCTCTAAAATTGCGAACATGTCTTGCTTATTATTAGAAAGTCATTTATTGAGAAACTACCTTTAGTTACCCTATAAATTGAGCACAGATCCTAGTGCTAGCAAAGGAAGAATTTTGGTAAAGAAATGCTGTTGGATTCTCAATTGAGAGAGTGAAAGAAGTGATATGATGTTGGTGAGATGTTGAATGTGACGAGGCTGGGATGAATCTGGAGCTGGTGACATCAAATCGATCATTGGTTGTAACCTCCCACTTCTACTCTTTAATAAATATTGTTGTTCATTTTCCCATATATGTATTTGTTTATGTTTCTATTTCTCATGCAATGGACTCTTAAATGATATATATGTTTCATGTTTAATCAATTTAAGTGATTAAGATAAGTGGGCATATGTATATTGCAATCTCTTTGCTGTTCTCTGTTTATACTTGCAGGAATCAATTTGGCGATCTAGGTTGGATTGGAAGCTACATCAAAAGCGATAGAAGGAGAATAGTAAGTGCTTGGATCACAAGTAGGTTCTTCTATATTTCTCCGTGTCTATTTATTCTTAGAGAAAGTTATAGAAAAGTCTTTAATCTGCTGTTCTAAGTGCCAAGCACCACACTAAGGGAATTTTATTTATCCTTAGATCATAATTTTGCATAACAATCCCCAGGAGCTCCCAGAGCTCAATGCCCAACTCAAGTGGGATCCTCATGGGAGGGTATTTCCACAAATATAGGTCTCTCTCAGAAGGATAGGAATTTGGATGTTTGCGACCTGTTCATTAGTATTGATGTGTTGGAGACTTATTGCTCCCTGTTTTACCATATCCTATATTATGTGATACCTGTTATCAATGTGCTTGGAGAAGTCATGGAACATGAGATTATATGAAAGGAGAAACCCACTCTAGTTGTCATAGGAAATCATGGTGGTATCCAACACGTGATCAAATATCTCACTAAAGAGCTTCCTCATCTAAACATCCTCACAACAGGCCATACTAGCTACAATATATTCGGCCTTGGAGGTGCTTAGAGAAATCAATTTATGCTTCCTTCTCATCCAAGAAATTGAAGTAGAACCCAATGAGAAGCAACATCTAGATGTGCTTTTGTGACTCCACCACACTGCTAGCCCAGTCAAGATTAGTATATCCATGGAGCCTCAAATTCCCAAAAATGTATCTCAGTCCATAGTTTATTGTGCCACATATATATCTCAAGAGATTCTTTGCGAAAATCCAATGTATGTGATGAGGCCTAACCATAAATTAGCTCATGATATTCACAATGAAGCATATGTTTGGTCGAGAGTTTAATAGGAACATCAGGGCCCCCAAAAGTTGTCTATATTTAGAAGGGTTTGCTAATTCGTGCCCAACAACACTTCCACATAGTTTCTTGAACTTTTTTTCCATTGGAGTAGACATAGACTTGCAATCAACCATCCCACATCTTTCGAGCAACTTTACAATGTATTTTCCTTGAGAAAGGAAAATTTGACCTGGATTTTTCCAGACCTCCATGCCTAGGAATTAGTGCATCAGTCCTAGGTCCTTAATATTGAACAATAAATCCAAATACCTCTTGCATTGATAAATGAGAGGGTCTGCACTTGTCAAAAAGAGACCATCTATATAAAGGACCAAAATGAGAGGAAGTAGATAGAGTGGAAATAAGTTAAAAATCCTTTTGTTTTTCTACAACATTACTTTTCTCATACCTATAATTTCTCGTCCTTTTGGGAGGTCAACCATTTTCATATCAAGCAATGAGAGAATTACTCTTTCCTTTATTGTTGAGCCTTTTGTTCCTTTGATTTCCATTTCCTTTGAAATTTTTGTTGTTTTTGTCATCATCTCTTCGGGAATTCTTCTTTTGAGGACACTCTCTGTTGGGTATGTGTTATATTCTTTCCACGATTAGCCCCACGCGCTGTATGTTGCGTCGGGCGTAGCTGGGGGGTCACGAGGGGTGAAGCAGTCCCCACCGTTGGGGTTCGGGGCAGCGCCCCGGCCAAAATTTGTTTTTTGTGCGGACCCACTCATAGCCGGATCCGCCCATGGTTTTGTGCATGGTTTTGCACATGGTTTTGGGGTTCGATGGTTTTCGGCCCCTGGTATTTTTGTAGATCCGGTCAAGGGAACTACGGTTATGTTCTAATCCAGGGTTAATGGATTGGGGTTTATGTATGCTCCGGCATGTATATATATGTGTTATAACACTAAAAGGAATATAATGAAAAATCAAGCTGGTCGTCCCGATTTGGGATCCAGGGGAAAATCTCTGTGTTTATCTGTTTTATGTTTTATGCTCTCGCTATTGTTTATTTTCTGTTATAAGATTCGTGTGCAGATAATTTCTGTTCAGGGTTAAAACCTACATTTGGTATCAGAGCTGTTTCGGCTTCAAGGGGATGCCTTTGTTGTTGAGGGTTTTTTTCTCGGGCCTGTGGTAGACCCTGTGCAGTGGGAGATCTGCGGGATCGATTCTTGCGGTGAAAGAATATGGCGAGCGGCGGAAAGATAGAGATCGAGAAATTTAATGGTCGGAGCTTTGAGTTGTGGAAGCTCAAGATGGAGGATCTCATTGTGGATAAAGATCGTTGGATCGCTGTAGATCCTGTACTAAACCAACGGCAATGTCGATGAAGACCGGAAGAACCGGATCGAAGGCTAAGTGAGCACAATACGTTTGTGTGTGTCGATTCAAAGATTGTTGAATGTATCTGGGGAAGCTACGGTGAAGAATTGTGGGAAAACTTGGACTTTAACAATCTGATCCTCTCGTAATAAGTTGTTCCCTGCGAAAAGTCAGATAACTCCGAGGATGAGAAGGATGGAGACTCGGTGACAGAGACCAACGCCTTCAATATCGTGCAAGTCACCGCTGCTCAAGGATATTAAAATCTCAGATGAAGATAAGTGCATCGGTTTGTTGTGCTCTCTACCAGACTCGTGGGACAGTCTGGTTATTGCAATAGGTAGCAATACAACTACCTTGAATTTTGATGACATTGTCTCAGCCTTGCTGTCGGAGGAAATGAGACGGAGAAATATGGAGGGTCAGAATGGAGATGCCTTATCTCTACGAGGAAGGTCCCAGAACAGAAACAAGAATAAGGTTTCGAGTGGGAGATCTAAATCTAGAGGGAGATCTAAATCTCCTGGAAAGTTTGTAAAGGTGTCCCGGAAATGCGGAAAGGAAGGGCACTACAAAAAGGAATGCAGATCTAAAGCTCCTGAGAAAGGAAAGGGATCTGATGAAGCTCCTTCTACAGAGGAAAAAACCACCTCGGATGAAGGTGGGGATGTGTATTTGGCTTCTTCTTCAAATACACATGTAGATCATGAGTCATGGTTGATTGACTCGGGTGCATCCTTTCACTTCACTCCCCATAGGGAGTGGTTCTGCGAGTATGAGAAATATGATGGCGACGATGTATTCCTAGGGGATGATAGAAGGCTTAATCGTTTGACGTATGGAAAGGTCAAGCCTTGCCGCAAGGTGGGAGGATTAGCTTTAGAACACTCTGTGTTCTCGCATATTCCTACATCGTCAAATCTGATTTCAGAAGCAAAAGCAAGATGTGATGTAGGTGTAAAACAAAGGTCTTAAAGCTGCCCGCAAGATGGTTCGGGAGCATTGGTATTAATGCGAGTTCGATCGAACTCCTCGCACGCTGCTGCTGCAGTTAATCGTTATTGATGGTGTGTCATTTCCGTGTTCCTAAAGTGGGGACTAGAAAGTCTAGTCACAGTTTCCTCGAGAAAGATTGGTGCTTGCATCAAAGGCTTGACATATTGGAGAGAAGGGCCTTCGGATACTACATAGAAATGGTATGGTAGAAGGTATGTCTAATTTCTCTCTGGATTTCGATTTCTGTGAACATTGTGTATATGGGAAGCAGAATCGGGTGAGTTTTCCTTCTCGTGCTAAGAGGGCAAACAAGATATTAGAACTTGTGCACAGTGATGTGTTTGGGCCTGTGTCAGTTCCATCACTGGGAAAGTCTGTGTACTATGTTTCATTCATAGATGACTTCTCAAGGAATACATGGATATATTTCTTGAGGAAGAAATCTGAAGTCTGACAAATTTAAAGAATTTAAGGCTCTGGTGGAAAACCAGACAGAGAAGAAGATAAAGGCGCTGAGGACAGATAATGGTGGGGAGTTCTGCAAGAATGAATTTGAAGAGTTCTGTAAGAAGTGTGGTATAGCACGACAGAAGACTACTCCATACACACCTTAGCAAAATGGAGTTGCAGAAAGAATGAACAGAACGCTGATGGAAAAGGCAAGAAGCATGCTCAGTGGTACCGGGTTAGGACAAGAATTCTGGGCAGAGGCAGTGGAGACTGCATGTTACTTAGTTAACAGATCACCTTCATCAGCGTTGGAGGATAAGACTCCACATGAGGTATGGACCGGTAAGAAACCCTCTCTTTCACATCTAAGGGTATTTGGATGTGATGCATATGTACATGTTCCAAAGGAGAAAAGGACCAAGTTGGATAATAAATCTGAAAGGTGCATCTTTATTGGGTATAAGGATGGTTTAAAGGGTTACAAGATTTGGAACCCAAAAACAAGGAAGGTTGTGTACAGCCGAGATGTGGTGTTTAGAGAAGTGAAAGATGTTGTTAAACATGAAGTCCTACCAAAGGAACCTGAGAAGATAGAGTTTGAGCTAAAGGAGGATGAATCATACTCTACAATAGAAGAAGACTCAGAAGATGAAGAGCCACAAACTCCAGCTTTGAGAAGATCAGTTCGGGAAATAAGGCAACCAGAAAGGTATAGTCCATTTGCTTTCTGTTCAGGTTTTGCCTTAACTATAACTGATGATGAACCCAGAACTGTCAGGGAGGCAGTAGATTCAGAGGATAGAAAACTCTGGAAGGAGGCCATGGTTGATGAAATGGAATCTTTGCACAAAAATGATGCATGGGATCTGGTGGAGTTGCCGACTGGAAGGAAGCCCAATGGGAACAAATGGGTGTTTAAGAAGAAGATGAATGTAGAAGGCAAGGTGGAGAAATACAAAGCTCGGTTGGTAGCGAAAGGTTATTCCCAGGTGCCGAGAATTGATTTTGGTGATATTTTTTCTCCTGTTGCCAAAGTTACTTCTATTAGATTACTTTTATCTGTTGCTGCTGCATTTGATTTTGAGATAGAACAAATGGATGTGAAGACAACATTTCTTCACGGGGATCTAGAAGAAGAGATCTACATGAAGCAACCCGAAGGCTTTATGGTGAAGGGTAAGAAGGAACTGGTATGCAGGTTGAAGAAGTCTCTGTATGGGTTAAAATAGTCACCAAGGATGTGGTATCAGAAATTTGATACCTATATACGGGGACTTGGCTTCACCAGAAGCAAGGAGGATCACCGTGTTTATTTTAAATTAATTGGTGACCGTGTTATTTATTTGGTCTTGTATGTGGATGATATGTTGTTGATTGGAAATGACAAAGAAATTATCCAAGATTTGAAGACCCAACCGTTCTCCAAATTCGACATGAAGGATCTTGGTGCTGCAAACTATATTTTGGGCATGGAAATTAAGAGAGATCGGGCAAAGAGGAAGCTCTGGTTAAACCAGAGGAAGTATGTCGAGACTATATTGCAGAGGTTCAATATGCAGGATAGTAAACCTATGAATGTTCCTATTCCTGCAAGTGTAAAGTTGTCTGCTGAACAGTGTCCCAAGACACAAGAAGAAGAGGAGGATATGTCTCGTGTTCCATATGCAAGTGCAGTGGGTAGCCTGATGTATGCAATGGTCTGTACTAGACCAGACATTGCACATGCAATGGGAGTATTGAGCAGGTTTATGTCAAACCCAGGGAAGGAGCATTGGACAGCAGTGAAGCGGGTTTTCAGATATTTACGTGGCACTAGTGATTATGGCTTGTGCTACCAGGGAAGGCCAGGATTGGAAAGAATGTTGGACATTCGTGGTTTTGTTGATGCAGACTGGGCCGGAGATCTGGATCAAAGAAGATCTACAAGTGGGTATGTGTTTAGCCTATTTGGAGGCGCAATCAGTTGGATGAGTAAAAGACAGTCTGTAGTGGCTCTTTCAACTACAGAGGCAGAATACATAGCAGCCACTCATGCAAGCAAGGAAGAAGTTTGGTTGCAAAGATTGTGTTCAAGTATGGGGTTGGTACAGCAAGCTATAAGGATAGACTATGATAGCCAAAGTGCAATTTTCTTGGCTAAGAACCCTGCTTATCATTCAAAGACAAAGCACATTGATGTTCAATATCACTTTGTTAGAGATATGGTTGAGGCTAAAAAGGTGTTGCTGGTAAAGGTGGACACTTTGAAGAATGTTGCAGATGCATTGACGAAGTCTGTGAGCACTCAGAAGTTCTCTTGGTGTAGAGAAACAATGGGTGCTGAAGAATTGGGCCAATGACTAAGCTCTCCTGTGGCCCCCTGTGGAAAGAAAACAACAAGTGGGAGAATGTTGGGTATGTGTTATATTCTTTCCACGATTATCCCCACGCGCCGATGTTGCGCTTCTGGCGAGTCAGGGGTCACGAGGGGCTTAAGCAAATTCCCCACCATTGTGTTTTGGGCGCCGGCCAAAATTTGTTTTTTGTGCGGGATTCCACTCATAGGCGGATCCGCCCATGGTTTTGTGCATGGTTTTGCACATGGTTTTGGGGTTCGATGGTTTTCGGCCCCTGGTATTTTTGTAGATCCGGTCAAGGGAACTACAGTTATGTTCTAATCCAGGGTTAATGGATTGGGGTTTATGTATGTTTCGGCATGTATATATATGTGTTGTAACACTAAAAGGATCATAATGAAAAATCAAGCTGGTCGTCCCAATTTGGGATCCAGGGGAAAATCTCTGTGTTTATCTGTTTTATGTTTTATGCTCTCGCTATTGTTTATTTTCTGTTATAAGATTCGTGTGTAGATAATTTCTGTTCAGGGTTAAAACCTACACTCTCTAGCATAGTGGTTGAACTTGTTACAATTGTAGCACCTTCCTTTTCTTCTTATTTGAATCCCTTTTTGAACCCTTGAACTTGTTTCCTTATACCAACATTTTTCTTCTTCTCATGAGCGGAGAAAGAAGTAGTTTCATTTCCATTTGAGGGTTTGTCTCTCTCCATCATCGTCATCTCCTCTTGAGTGCATCTAGCCAATAATTCATCGAAACTAGGAATCCTATCATTATTGAGAATGGTGGTGTTAAACATATCCCATTCTCTTGAAAGGTCTCCAGGTGCAATGATAGTGAGCTCCATGTCAGCAATAAATTCTCCAATAGATAGAATATCATTCTTGATTTGTGTGATCCTCATGAAGTAGGATTGGATAGACTCCCCTTTATCCATCTTGATGCCCTTCAAATCGTTAATGAGAAAGAGGATTTGATTTTAATTTTTTACTTTGAACATATTGACCAGCTTATCATACATCTCCTTATATGTTCCCAAATCAGAAATATAGGAAACCAAATTCTTTTGAATGGAGTATATGATATTTTTCTTAGCTTTTACCTCACCTTTCTTATACTTTGTCTTTGTAGTAGCAACTGCATTTGAAGGAGGCTCCACCACTCTTCACTGCACATAGTCCATGTCATCATGCTCTTCCAAAGTCAAGTCCAAATTCATATTTCATGCATGACAGTCATATTTTTCCTTGAGCCTATCCCCAGATTTGAAGTGAGATGTAGTAGCCATTGAGGCTAGTCCAATAATCTTGTTTAATATATCTCCCTTTGTGATTTCTTTTCTCGCTCTTGCTTGGAATTTGTCTTCACCTATGCTTTGAAACCATTTTAATTTTAGTTAACAAGGGTATGTTCTATGCTTATCACAATTACTTCAATGTTCCTTTATCATCCCAACGACAATTTCCAATTTAGTTTTCCAATAACAATCACATTAATCATAAATCACATTGATAGTAATTGTAGATATAACATAAAATAAAGTGAAGAAGACAAGAAAAGACAAGAAGAAACCATATTTTATACAAGTCGTTGAGGGTGAAGTGTCACATCCATTGGACTTCATGAGCCTACATGATGATGAGGCCGCCCTTGACATTTTATACATGTGTGGGCATAAATTAAAAAAACGCTTCTGCTTGTCCAAATTTGGTGATCTTTAGATCAATTTTTGTCCTTTCGAAAAGATGAATTTAATGCAATAATAATTTCCATAAGATGAGTTGTCCAAAGTGTAATTTTTCCCTAGTTTCCAATTTTAACAACATGATTTATTTTCTTTATAGAAATCATCTATATAGATAGATAGATAGACCATTTTGCATAATGTTCATCCAAGGATTATCTAAAATCATGTTAGAATTGATCATATTTCCTAATTATATCTTCGTGATCCTGGAAGGACCTTCATTATAAGAGTTCCTTGGGAAAGACATCATGACAAGGAAAGTAGACATTCCATGTAATGTGGAATCAATACTGTTGAAGGGATGAAGGAATGCAATGTGTCAGGTTGCAGGGTCATATAGCTAGGCGAAGGGATGAATGCATAGGAGTGCATGTTGAAAATAAACTTTGGAGAAGATTCATATGTACAAGAATCTTATGGAATAAAGTTAGTTATAAAATTATTCTTGAGTACCTCTGATGTTGGAGAAAGAATATAATTTGAGTTATTTAAGGATGTATAAAAGGTTAAGACTTTCTCTAGAATATGTAAGATAATTATTAACATCCAATATAGTCTCTAGAAGAAATGTTGTAACTTGGTAATCAATTTTGATCCTTGGGCACTCTGATGCATGAAGGAAAATTCTTATGGAGATGGACTAGGAGGATGTTGATGGAACAAGAAGGTCATCATAATGAGGTAAGTCTGATTTCCATTATTGTTGGTTATTTGGTTAAATTATTATTTGTCTACCTGGTATAATATTGCAAGGACACATAATGAAAATTGAGGCAAGTTCATCTTTATGGATGAAAATGTATGAGGATTATTGAGGGAAGCTCAATATATGGTACCTGGAAAATGTGAAGTTAAGATGTGGACAAGGCTTGGGATTAAAAGGTAGCCGTGCGAAAATATAACTTGAAGGTAAAAGGAAGATCACTTTCAAGAAGAATATATGATCAGCTTGAAGTTTGGAAAGGCTCAATGTAATTCCTTCATATCAAAGAAGAAAGTGATGAGAAAGAATATTGGACTAGAACCCGTCACAAGATTGAAGAGAGAAGGTGGATCCATGATACCTTGAAAGAAATAAATCTCAATGATGTAGAGGAAAGAGGGATCGAGGAAACTATGAAGAACTGGTAGCTGATACTCTTATGAAGAAAATTTGTAAGGCTTGTGATGATGACTTACCAAGTAGAAAGGAAGTATAGATCTCCTATGATTTTGAGAGGGAGTAAAGGAGTCTCCTTGTATAGGATCATTCTCAATATTAAAGGAGATTATGGATGTCCTCTCTAGTTTAGAGGGAGTGATGTTGGACATCACATGTGAATTATCCTCTTTAGGTGATGAAGAGAGTATGACAAAGGATTGGATAAGCATATGTGGTTTCCTTGAGGATAAAAAATCCAATAAATGAAAGGTATTGACACTATTTGAGAATTTGACAAGTATCGAAGAGAAGAGTGGTCAAAGAGGATTGATATTCTTTGAGGACTCGGGATTGGAGATCCAAGATAAGAATAGTACTAAAAGTACATATCTTGTATAAATCCAAATGGGGTATGTACCTTATATAGGTAGTGTGGTATTGCAAGTAAAGCCTCCCAGCATAATGATCTTGATTAAAGCAGAGCTTGTCTAGTTAGGAATCCGAGACAATGTTGGTCATGATGATGATGCTGACAATATGGATTATTAATATGACCCTTCTTTTGAGAACTCTTCAATTTGAGACATGATGTTTTGTTAGTTGTACAATTATGGATACCTCCCTAGTTAAGATGGAGTGTTGAGAAATGTAACTAGTTTTAGTCTTCATAATTTTTGTACTCATTTCAATATGTATCCTATGTAACCCACAAGAAAATAAAAGAAAAATTTATTATTATTAAAGAATTTTTTTCATGCTCATTATTTATGGTCTTCTAGATAAAAGCATGGTATTCATTCTTCTAGGGTTTGTTAGTTCCTAATATTTATTATCTTGAGTCAAAGGAGTCACCATCATTTTTATAAGACCCTTCCAGGAACAATGTAATCGTAAAAAGAATTAATTTGAGTCTAGAAAGTCCTATAAAATCCAAAATTAAAATTTGGCCTTGGAAACATCAAGTTGACCTAAAGAAGGGAATTCAACCCCTTGAGAAGGTTATATAAAGGAGCAGTTCGACCTCATTTGGGACACACTCTCTTCACAAGTTCAATATCACAAGAAGAAGTTTGATATGTAGCTAGGAGAAGCAGAAAAGGAGAGTGAAGGTATGGAAGAACAAAGGACGAAAATATTTTGTTTTGGGTTCTATCTCTCTCACACATGAAAAATTATAGGGTTTCTAGGCTACAAGAAGAGGATGAAATTGCAGGACCGAGTTGCAATAGGATGAAGTGCATTATCTTGTAGCTAGAAGGAAGGATACTTTATCTAGACCTCGTTGAACTTAGGAATTTTCCTTCTCTAGGAGAGTGTCAAGAGGAGGATGATCTAGGGTTTCCTTGGAAGATGCAAGACCAAAATTGCAGGTCGAAGTTGAAAGATGAGTAGCAATATCGAAGTTGGTAGGTTGAAGTTGAAATGTGTAGCAGTTTGGTACATAATCAAGGAAGGAATTGGAGAGGGGCTGACTTGGTACTAGGAGAAGGACTTGGTCTATGGTTTGGGCCTTTATATCTCATTTGAAGTGGATTCTAAGAAGATAATAGTTCGCAGGTTTTCCCCTTGGAGGGGTTTTTCCTTGGATGAGAGCCTAATATTTGTGTCCTCTATTATTTCTATTACTATTCATGATATTGTTTGATAAAAAATTATAACTAAAGAACATAAAGAAGATAAATAAGTTTTTCAAGCAAATATCAATGTTAAGGAAAATAAGGTTAATAGCTTCCACTATCCATTTTCCAACAAAAACCACAGGTGTTATGGCCTTATCACGCCACTAAATAATGTAATTTAGCCCAAATTTCCTCCTAAGGGCATGTACAACTAGATATTTTTCTGCCAAAGTCACTGCATCTGCGATTTACACTTCGTCACCAACACATAAACTATAAGGGACATGAGTGAGATCCCTATTTAAATATTTGAAATTCTTTTTCCCTGAATTAAGTCAACCAAAGAGACCCACATCTAGAGACTCATTAACTGAAACTCCATGAACAATGGCTTTTGACATAAGATATTCAAGAGGCTCCATAATCAGCCCAAAATGAATTATTGAATATTGAGGAAAACAACCCCTAGTAGGGCCACCACATAACTGCAATGACGACCTTGACAAAGGACCCACCACATGACTAACATTAGATAACAAAGGAGGGAAACTAAAAGTAGAGGAACCACCACGAGAACTAAAGTTTAAACCCCCGCCATGAAAACCCTCAACATAGTGTCTGGTGAGGGAAAAGATGCCCTCATTTGAGAAACTAGGAAGGGAAATTCCTCTAGACATAGAAGGAAGGGTGAAATCCCATGATGAAAGATAGAAACCAACACCTAAGGCCACTGGAGGGGAAAAATGATAAGTGGCAGGAATTTGGAAACCACTCGTGACCACATTGCAAGGGTTCCAAGATAACCCATCACCCAGGTTCGAACTCGTAATGGAAAACCCCAGAGATAGAGAGATGAAACCCCTGTTTGTGGACACTTTCCCATTTGAAACAAAAATGGAGCCCCAATTGGGACTAAACGAGTCATAATCCACATCTTCCATGTATTCCATAAGATCCACTTGTCTCCTGCCAGGTCAGCCAAAAAGTAACTAGAAATATTACAAAAATACCCAAGATTACCAAAGTGACTGTAAAAACCCAAAAATAACAACAGAAAATAGTGAAATTGTTGGAAAGATCCAATATTCCAAGGGAAAAAACCAAGTTAAATTGGAGTTACACCTGTCATGAGAAAGGCCCCATGAAAATGACATAAAGATTAAAAAAACACAGAAAAGGACCCTGCCCCTTTTGCCTACCTTCCATTACACAATGATCAACGTCTGATAAACCATATAACATGGATTTGAAACATGCAAACTCTAGGTGCAAAAACTCCATGAGAGAGACCACCATTTCTCCTCCACCATTTGGGGAACAATTTATAATCATGGACATCACCCATTATGATAAGGTTAAGAAAAAAATACAAATTGAAAAATTTCATGTTAGGAATAAGAAAGTAACAAAGAAATGGAGGTATGAGGTAAATGTATCAAGATTAGGACCTCCTTGGATTCTGAAGTTGCATATGACTATAGGGGATTCCCTTTCTCATTTTGCTACAATGCAAGGGATGGAAAATATATGTTTGAAACGGAAAATAAATGAGATGGAAGAAGCATTGAGTCCTAGAGTTTTATTCATGCCCTCTCTCACTATTGTAGCTCGAGAACATGCACCACCTATCACACTTGACACACTAAACATAATAAATAAGACAACTAAATTACTTAATGGAATCAACATTTATGTTGTAGAAAACATAAATAAGCAAGTATAATTTCAGAAGAATGGGATATATGTTTATATCTAAGAAATATCTCTCAAAGTAGTTCTTATTTCCTTGAATACTTGTAGAAATACCTTGAACAAAATTGGCATTTTCTAAGAATGATATATTGCAATTGTTACAAAAATCGCCACTGTTAGTGATTTTTAGAAAATTTCGTAAGGGTCTCCATCTAGGAAGCGAATAAATTAGATCAATGTAGGATGGTTTGCGAGCATTCTGAATCATTAAAATATGCTATTGCTGAATGCAAAAATATGAGTGAGAAAAGGAGTAATGATTTATTTAGAGCAATAAAGGTCGTCCAAGACCTTGAAGGACCACAAATCATTAGAGATTCCTTGTTAATTCCAAATGACCAACTAGAGGAAGGTTTGAGTATTATCAAGATATTATGTGGAAAATCTAACAAATTTCTTGGAAGAGGAGATCAAGAAACACTTAGTTACGTTTTTGAATGATAACAGAGAAGATCTATCAACCATTGAACAATTATGCTCATATTCAAAAGAAATTGAAGATGAAATATTTGCTTTGAGAGTAAAGAAAAAAATATTTTTCCTATCTATGAAGGAGTATATCGATTATTGAATTAGAAGATTGTTAAATGGAATTTTTAATCCTAATTAATTCCCTAAAATTTTCATTGACAAACATATGAATCCAATATATTCTTTGACATTTGATGCTTCAAGAGGAAGAAACTTAATTCCACTGGTTGTCTTCCTACAATTTCATAGGTGTCCTGTATTTTATTTGAAGAAATTTACCATTCTTTTCATCCCAGTATTAGGTCATCCAACTCTATGAATTGTATTTTTCAATTATAAACAAGATCAATAATTTCATTCTTTTTCTTTCTCCAGGATATTATATTACTTATTGGTCCACGGGAACCCCATTCTAGTTCGTTAGGAATCATTCAAGTTCTGTTTAACTAAAAGGAATTTTCTGAAGTGTTTTACGAACCCACTTTATTTGAGGTTAAATTCAAATTTGTAACATTAGTTTTTACTCTTCCAGAGAGCTATTCCAAGAGTGCATGACATTTGTGGTTTCGTGAACTTTTGTTAAGCATGAAATCTCATGAATTTTCTACAATTACTCTTATGATCTTAAATGAATGAAATAATTTAAAGCGCTCTAAAACAACTATACCATCTCTTTTAATTTTTGTCTATGTATATTTGTTTCAAATGCGTCTTCCTCATGATGTGTGAATGAATGAATACTATGGAATGAATCATTGCTGAGATTGTTGTTAAAATTATGTTTTCATTATTTCTTCTTTCTCATTGGATAGTCCACTCATAGGTGAATATGTTGAATTATTGAATTATTATTTTTGAGTTAATTAGAAAATATGGGTGCAAAATAGGAGTATCACCTATATAAAAGTGTATAAGACACTTTAATAAGTCTCTAGAAATTTAACTTCGGTCCTTAACAGGAAAAGAGATCAACACCTATTTACATTATCTTTGAACATAATGGACTCAAAGAGATGATTATTCAATTAAAAGAGGTCAATTATCATATTTGAGAAGATTAGAAAAATAAGAAACATATTTGCAAATTTTTTCATAAGAGGGACATGTCTTCAAGTCGACATAGTTTGACTTTATAAATTGAATAAATTACAAGAGTAAAAAATTATGATGGAGACATTTTTGAGTACATTATTGAAAAAATTAATATTGTATGTCATTGTGAATTAATCTTATGGGATCATTTTCTCTTAACAAATAATTGAATGAAGAGATACAATCTATTATGAAGTTTCAATTCGAGGTCCACCAAGGTCTTTCTCATTAATTATCGAGGATTTTGTTGGGTTAAATAATTGAAAAAATAATTACTCAAATTTACTTTGTTATTTTGAGAGTTGTAGACTTAGAGGCACAACATAGTGTGTTCTGAGACATGACCCACAAAATCCTGGTAACTAAGATTTGTCTTTCTTCCTAAACATAACACCAAATATTCCTAGCTAAAAGGGCCACGACGTTCTTAGTAATGGCTCCGCTTGGGCGAGTTTACCTAATGTGTCACTCAATTCTCCAATAGACAAGGGAACCTGTGATATCACTGTGATATCACTGTGGATTCCCCACCAAATTCTTAGTACCGAATCCTCCTAGGTTGGTGGAAATAATGTATCACCTAGTTCTCTAGTGGAAAAAGGAACTTAAGAGCTCACTGGGATTCCTAAAATCACAAGGAAGAAAAATAATAGTCTAGGTTCGATAAAACCTTATTTAACCTCTAATCAATTTTTTGGTTACTCTCTGATAAAGGATATGGATGAACAATACCAAAATTTCCCTAGGGTTATCTTACTTCCAAACACTCATTAATGATTATATTAAAAATAGTAGCATGTATATAACCCACAATAAAACCCCGCTTCAATCATCAAATACAAATTAGCTCGATAAATTACCAAAACATCTCACATAGATTACTTTCAAAAGAATTTGAAATAGACTATAAATAACACGTTTTGATATCAATTTTTACTCAACACTGATAATAAAGTACATAAATATTTACTACCAAATATCCAAAATTGAGATAACCAATAACCTTAAATAACATGTATGCATTTCTCAGATCACCATTAGGCGTTAATTCACACAGAGCTTAAATTTAAATGAACTCTTCAGTGCCATTCATAGCTTACATATTCTTCATACATTCAAAGATATATATAAAGATAAAGGAACTTAAGAAAAAATTTATGACAAAGGAAAACAAACTGAAATACATAGCTAATTATGAGGTAACCTTGAATTGATGCTTATAAATCAATATATATTTAAATTACAAGAATTATTCTAAGGCCACACAGTTCCATTTCAACTAGAATTACGTTGTTGTTATGAACCATAATCAGGGATTTGTGGTTAATCACCCAAAACTTGTATTCTCAAGTGATAATGTTACTCGTGTAGTAATGGTGGACCAAAACAACATTAGTGAAGAAAACCTTCAAATTTGATTTATGTTCTAGATTAACTACACTCTAGTCTAGATCTGTACATATCCAATATCAACATTTAGTGATTCTAATTATAAAGAAACCCATAATATTAACACACAAACATCAACCATAAAACCTTTTGATATTCAAAACATATCCACTTGAAACATAATCAACTTCTATATCTAAACTATACACATGAAAATCTAAATATAAAATTACAAGACATGAAAGGAGTAGTGTGCTAGGTTGGTGGGCCTTTTCCAACCAACAATGTTTCTCCTATATAAAAAATATATCAAAATGAAATTAGACACAATGAACAAAATCCTATGCATCAACAATATTTTTATTAAGAAGTACCCACAATTTACATTACAATAGAGCTTGATCCCAATGATCACTATTAATTTGTAAGCTTAGGGACGATTCCCCCCTTTGGAAAAACTTCCTCAACAAGAAAAACCCCTCCTATCCCTTGTAAGAATTTAATTTGGTTAAAGAAAAATGTAATTTTAGGTGAAAACCCTCATATGCACAAAAGTATAGGTCAGATTTCAACAAAAATCGGGAACCCCTTGGAAGCATATAAATACAAGACAAGGAAACCTCATTTGACGCACATCACACATTCATTCTTCTTCTTGAATCTTTAATCTATTTTTTCTTCGGATTGGTTCATACAGTTATGAAATTGCAGGGTTCAAGTTCACACATGAAAAAAGAAGAATTAATCTGGAACCACAAGGTTGGTTCTGCTATCACTAAACTGAGGTTGATGGGTTTCTTCAATAATAAATTTAGAGTAACTGTTTCAAACCACTTTTTGTTGTAACTTATCATTTCCAACTTGAGAGGGCTCTCTCAAGGAAATGTATGATATTCAATAGATAATGCTTGGAACAAAGATGGCTAACTCTTGAGTGTGTTTTGAATGCTTTTTTATGTAGGTGAAAGATGTAAATTAATGGCTACCATTGGGCATGGGGTCATAGGGAACTCAATTACATGGAAAAAATCTAATCATGGAAGCTGAGGGATGTGTGTATTCTCATTAAAATACAACTTGAATAGTACACCATATGTATACATGAAATTGGAGCATGATTAAACATGAATTCCAAGTGATTACACATAAATAAAACTGAATAAACATCAAATAGATAGATAAGGGAAACACATATGATAAAACATGATGAATCTTAGGTCTGAGAGAAGTTTTCTGCAACTGTATATTACTGACTGCAAACTATTACAAAAGTATCTTCTAGTATGACATCAATCAACCCTCTCTAATCCTTCCATATTCCTATTTATAAAATTAGATATATTTACATGTATTTTTCTAGCTGGCTAGACCTTTGAAAGCTCCCAAAGACACCTTATCCAAATAGGAAACATATTACAAGGAGGGAATCTAGTGACATTTTTGTTTTCAAGAGTTCAAAACCGACTAGGACTCTAACACTATTCATTTAACTAACAACTTTTACATAATCCATTCATGATGATACTTATCGAAAAAAACCACTTTTCCTGAGGTGGAAATGCCCATAAATAAACAATAAAAAAAACAAACTGACATCAAGGGTCTACTTGGATTTTGGGGATGTGTTGTCATATTTGATGATGTGTCCAAAATTGATGAGCTGGCAGCCCAATCACCTTCCATGATGTGTGCTCTCACTAACTGTAGTATCCAATGATACTCTTTAACCAATAAAGATGATTAATATGGTTCAAAAATGCATTTAATACTGGAAAATGTTCAAAATTATCATTCGTTGAAAAAACAGAGGACTTTAGGCAAGTCCGTAGCGAAAAGTTCATAGCATTCTTCATTTGACCTCTTTTGTAAATTGTTTGACTTCTCTATTGTTTTGAAGGTGTCCACTAAGTTAAAAAATTTAAATAGGTGCTCTTACTCACTTTATGACAAAAATTGGATTTTATTGCAAAAAGTCATCTTCAGTGAGTTTGTAGCGAAAACCGAGCTTTTAGCCTGGAGTACGCTACGAACTTGCCTGATAAACTGCATATTTCAAAATTTTCACTTCTACCTCCCAAAATTTGTCCATGGTTGTGTGAGATGATGATATGAAGCATGATAGGGAAAAAATGGTTCAAAATACATCTTACCTTCCTCAAGAAGTAGCAGCTTCACCTTCAACAAGTTCATCTACCAATATCATTTTTAAAACTTTCTTTTTCAACTCAATCTGTACCATTCCCATTTGAATTTCCAGCTCTTTGAACTAATTTAAAAGCTTTCTCCTCTCTGCCTGTAGCCATCTATTCCTCCTCATGTTGTGCTTCATCATTTTATGTAAAGGTAATGTTATTTTCAAAATTTTCTTGGACCTTTCAGCCACCTCATCATAAAAACTAATTTTCTTAATAACCTCTTTCTTAAAATATGACAATTCTTTCCTTTCTTGCTTGAAATATTCCAGCTCAAGCTTGGTGTCTATGAAATCATTTCTTGCCTCTTTAAGTTTCTCCTTAAGAATGTCCACTTCATATTTTTCTATCATTTTCTCTTTACCTTTCTGTGCCTTAGTGATTTCTTCTTCTGTGGGAGATAATTCAATGATTTATTCCACCACAGGTTGCTTATTATTTTATGCTCCATTCTTCTTCTTATCAAAATTTTCCCCTTTGGAGAGCTGTGACATTGTAACCAGATTTGTAGGCTTGAAGACATAACCAAAGTCCTCACTGGAGAAATTAATATTTTTTTGCAGTAAGGCCTTTCTTTTTCATCTTGGTTCCCTTTATATCCACAGGTTTAACTACATGAGTCTCATCAATATCAATAGCATGTAAAATGTCTTCAAGTTTACCCTTTCCTTCTGGCTGACTCTTGGTAATCCTCCTAGAAGTACTTGTGTCAGATTTTTTCTTACTACTTGTGGATGTTGGCTAAGGTGCCATTGTTGTTTCCTGCAAATTTTCAACTTCCATCTCCATAGGTTCTGTTACAGTTGACATGTCGTTTTCAGGTTCATCTCTAGTTTCAACTATGGGGCCTTTATCCTTTTTGGGAGTACTTGTTTTGGACTTGGTTGTCTTCTTTGGAGTAATCACATCCACATCATAACCACGTAGAAATAAAAATTTAGCCCAGTCTCTATTCAACCTTTGCAATTCCTCCATAATCAATAACCAGTCTCTTTACTCTCAGGTCTTTCTTGAAATTTATTAGACATCTTACCTAGGCTTCTGAAAAGGAAGAATGAAATATCTAAGAGATGATTACCTGTAAATTGGAGTAGAAGTTTGAAATGGTATTGGTATATCATGTGGAATCTTCCCTCACATGTAAAATACTTCTGGATTACTAGTAATATCTTTGAAAAGTTCTCCTTTAGACAACTCCTAGGTATACCTGATGTCATGTCCACCCCTATATGCTCTTGCTTCAGGAACTCATCACAATTATGTAATTTAAACTTAGTGGCCTTGAACCATTCTTTCCCTGATCTAGGAATCTCTGCTACTTGAGAAATGGTTTCAGGGGAAATTTTAAAACTCAATATGCCTCGTTTTGAAGCATTTCCCATAAAATTTACAACAAAGTCTTTGGAAGCTTGAGTATGTAACCCCTGCAACTTTTTACAAAATATCATGCAGCCAACATTGGTAAAGGCCTCTGCAACAATGGGATCTTACATGACCAATTTGAGGTCCATAGGTTCATGCCTAACCACTGAAACTCCCTTATTGGTATTCTTATGTGTGGCCATCTCCTCCAAAACATCGGTTCCTTATTTGAAATTTGACACTTGCAAAATATGACAACAATGCTGCCTTCTTTGAAAGTTGACACCTGCAAAATATGACCTTTGACAGCAAGCTATTTGTGGATAGAATTGGGAAATCACCTATGACAACAGCTAGATCGAAAAAAAAATAGTGAAATGGTGGAAAAGGAAACTCATAGGGATGACAAGGTAAGTGATTAGGCTCGAATGCATGAATGTTAAATTAAGAAAAGAAAAAGTGAAGGTAAAACGGAATGAGATGGTGGTGATAACGACTAAGCCTGACACACACTAAATTATGATTCATAACAAGTAAGCATGTGATGGGAATTTTACCCTAAACCTCTCACAAACTAACAACACATCAACTCCTTAATCGTTGTAGAAAAATAAGAGTTCGTAGTGAATTCTATTAGAAATTTGGCAGATTCGCGATAGAATTGTCAGTTGAGTTCGTAGAAAAAATAACTTGTTTTTCACAAAAATCACTGCAGACTCAGGTAAAAGGTGAAAAATGTCAAGAATGAGTTATTTTTTTTGAAATTGGCTAATGAGAATACCTTAATTACATTAAAAAAAACACTTTGGACCCCTTAAAACTATAGACTAATCATGAAATTTTAAAATTTTCATGAATTTATTCGATCAACACAATTGACCTAACTCAAAATGACCTGTATGACCAAACTATTTGTTATTGATGATAATAGGTTTGAGGAAAACTTGGCTATAAGCGCTCGGTTGATACGGTGTTCCCTGCGGTTATGACCTAAGTTATTTTTTATCATTGACTGTAGACTTGGATCAGTTTTGGATACTTTGAATTTGATAATATTTTTCTATTGGGCTCATCTCTTAGATATTGTTTGGTTGGTTTTGCTGGATAGTCAAAGGATTGAGTTTGAATTTTGATTGGTGAATTGGAACATTGTAATCTCTCTTTTCTAAACATTTTATGGCAATCTAATAAAAATAAGAATTTGAAAGGGTTTTCCTCCTTGCAAGGTTTTCCCCTGGTCTTTGACCAAGCTTGGTGTCTCTTGCTATTGCTCTTGATTTTTATTATATTGGAATTACATTTACTATTCAATGTAAAATTTCTATTGATCATTGGAAGATTGAATTGTTTTTTAAATGTTCCTAATTGAAGATAAGAATTGGGATAAATTGATTGTAACAACATAGAACAATGGAAAATTAAAATGGTATCAAAGCCAAGGTGAAGGCAAGCATAAGGAGACAAGATGTAAGAGAATTTATTATTCAAATAAACTGAAGGAGTCTATTTAAATTGGATAAGGTGCCCACCTCTTTCTTCAAGGATAATGAGAATCTAGGTGAATCATCTAACTTTCCTGCTTGGAAGTGTTGGGAAAAAATACTGAGAGGGGGGGGTGAATCAGTATTTACTGCATAATCAAATCTTTTTTTCTTTTTCATTCCTTAAAACCCATACGCTACTTTGCTGAAGCCAAGTAGCGTATACACGTGGATATCCTTCATAAAACTCGCGTATACACAGAGATCTAATTATGCCATTAGTTCTTCACTTATATCATTCCATCATTCATTCATTAGAAGTTCTATAAATAGTAAACATGTGCAGTAAGAACAGAATAAACCATCACACAAAGCATCACACATGAACACCAGGATTTTTAGGTGGAAACCCAAGTCGGGAGAAAACCACCGCTGCAGTTGCTCAGCCTTGAATATTTTATTATAGAGAAAACATCTTACAACATATGTGCTGGCGCAGACTTGACCAGCACGCAGGCACCCACCTGCGCTCGTTTACCAGCCTCTCCTGGAAGGGAGCTCCAACCCCCTGACTCGTTTACCAGCCTCTCCTGGAAGGGAGCTACGACCCCCCGATCTCGTTTACCAGCCTTTCCTGGAAGGGAGCTACGCCCCCTGACTGAAGGCTACAACCCTCGGCACCACCTTGGACCACGTTTCATCAATTTTCACACTGGATCCAACCACTTTAATAGAACACAACTTGCAGGCCACAATTCATCATATTTCTAGACCGAACCCTTTCCATACTTTTAAGCACAACCATACATCATCAACAGATTCATATCAACACAGATCAGATAGCAGAAACACAGCAGAACAGATCGGATATTTCATACCCCTTGCTTCAGCAAACCCTAGTATGCATACGCGCTTTTACTTCACTTATGTCGCGTATATACGCGCTTCCGTCCACACAAACCAGCGTATTCCTCAGTGTATATTTTATTGCGCATACGCGCTTTCTCTTCGCTGAAGCTGCGTATATACGCGCTTCCTCCGCGGCGAAGTAGCGTATAGATCTTCAATCATTACAGAGCAACATACTTCATCAGATCAGATATTCAGTTCAAATCTACCCTTTTGCTTCAGACAGATGTTCGCCTAGATGCTCGCCTCATCACAGATCTAAGCCTTCCATAATCAGATCTAGCAAATACAAGAGTAATTCAGATCTAGATCCCCTTCTTCATCATTGGTGCATCATACATTCAGATTTATCATTCAAGTGTAACCCTTTCCATTCATATATACTTCAGAGAGAAGTATTCATTCAAGCTCAGACATCTTGCACCCACACTCATGTTATGCACAATGAATTTGTTCTCCTTATATAGGTTTATCCTTTTTCAATACCATGAGCCCCTTTTTCAATACCATGGGCAAAAACAATACCATGAGCCCAAAACTACCTGGACGGGGTCAATTAGGCGGATCATTACCCAATACCATGGGTCAATACCATGGTGGTTACCCTTGGTTTTGCACTTTTTGAGCGCTTTAGCCCATACGCGACTTGGCACATTATTTTCCGCGTGCATACGCGACTTCCCCTAGGACAATCCGCGTATACAAAGAGACATACTCTTTTTCATCATACTTTGAGTACATTCTGAAATCCTTTCTTCAAAGCCTTCTGTACACACTATAGAAACATCATATTTCCTTCATCAGGAACACATTCTCTTAAGCACAACTTCATCAAGTAAGTTTTCATCATCTTCATCAAGTGGGTTGCCTTTCAAGGACAACACTCAGCAACATATCACATCAATTTACATCATTTACCAAGTCCATCAAGTCAAGCATAACTTCATCAGGTGGATTGCCATCAAGGACAACACATGTCAACAGTCACATGTCTTCATCTTCAATCAGTGGGTTGCCATCAAGGACAACACTCTGCATCATATTTCCAACGGAAGATCGGGTTGAAGTTATTGGATATAACAATGTTTTGGAATACATCCAAGGAAAAGTACCTGAGCCTCCAACGAATGCTTCTACTGCTATCAAATACAAGTAAAAGAAAGGTGAGCTCAAAGCCGAGAAAATTCTCATTGATGGTTTGTAAGATTATTTACTTGTTTATGTTGGTAACTTGAAGAAGTCTAAGAATATTTATGACAAGTTGGTCGGGATGTATGAGGTCAAAAACTTGAAACACATCCTCTCCTTGAAAAATCAACTCAAATAAATGAATATGCACAAGGGGGAATCTGTGCAATCCTGTATTATGAGGGTATCCCACCTAAGGGATCAATTGCAATCTGTTTTGAACAATAGCTGACAGAAAGTTGGTGGTGGTAACTCTTCAAGGTCTTCCTCCTATTTGGGAAACCTTCATTACTACTCTAAGAAACTATAATGTTCTTCGAAATTTTATGAGCTCGATGGTAAATGCACTCAAGAAGGAGACCAAGATGATTGTCAGTGGAATAATTTGAAAGCGTGAGGAAGGAGAGCCCTCGCATTTTCTCAAGACAAGACAAGAAAAGGAGGAATACCATTTGGTTCAAGCAGGCCTCCCCTTGAATAAAATGCCTCTAATAGAAGATTAATTGATATTGAATGTTATAATTTACCAAACATATCAATGGCAAGTTTTCCAAAAGAAGATGCTCCAAAGGTCCAATTTAACAAGAATCGTGGCTTCAACAACAACATATTCAAAAATAGAAGAGGTGATGATATAATAAGAGGATATGATAGAAGAAGAAGGGGAGATAAAAGAATAAGAGATACTTTGGATGATCATGAAGAAGTTTATCGTCCTGAAAATAGGTCAAGGAACTCCAAGTATGAAAGTAATATAGCTGCTACTCAATCTGAATATATTCTTATTTATGCTCTTTCTAGTTTTTCTCCTTCAAATTTATATGATAGTTGGTTCATAGATAGTGGGGCTTCTGGAAATTTATCTGGGTACAAGGATGTCCTATCTAACCTGGTTGAGATGGAGACAAATTTTAAAATCATCCTTGGATACCACCACTCATCCCATGAAGGGTTATGGTTATGTCGAATTTAATTTGGACTTTGGTGAATCCGTTCTTATTCATGAGGTGATGTATGTTATGATATTAAATAACTTGGTATCTATTTCTACCTTGGAAGATAAGGGTATGTGAGTAGATTTGAAAAGAGGAAAAGTCCTCACCTGGCTTATGGAATCTCACATGAGGGTTGATTTTACCTTGGGATATAGAGTTGAATGACTCTATAGAGTCAATGTAAGAGCTCTGCTAGAAATGGTCCATGACACCAATAATCAAAGTGAGCTATGGCACCAAAGGTTGGAAAATCTACATTATGAAGTCCTACCGAAATTGAAGATTTTAGTCTCTGGGATGCTTGATGTTCAAGCTTCTCATGATGTATTATGTCCAGAGTGTGCTAGTGGAAAGAATACAGGGGGACCATTCTCCTCTAGCAACAAAAATACCAATAATATTCTTCAACTCATTCATTCTAACCTGTGCATACCCATGCATGTGCACTCTACTGGTGGACATCTCTACTAAATAATCGTCATTGATGATTTCTGCATGAAGCATGGATATACTACTTGAAGCATAAGGATGAGGCTTTTGATATGTTCAAATAATTCAAGGTAATGATAGAAAATAAAACAGGGAAGACGATCAAAGTTTTCAGGTCTAACAATGGTGGAGAATATACATCAAATGAGTTCGTTTATTTTTGAAAGTAGACTGAAGTCAAGAAGGAAACTATTGTACCTTACAATCATGAGCATAATGGTGTGGCTAAAAGAAATAAGAGGTTCATCATGGAAGTTTCCTAAGATATGTTGCATGATCAAAATTTGCCGAAGTTCCTTTGGGGAGGAGCTACAAATAAAACGGTCGATGTAAAAATTAGGGTTCCTCATCAAGATTTGGATAACAAGACTCCTAAAGAAATATTAACAGGCGTGATGCCCAACATTTGACATCTTGAGATATTTGGTTGCCCTATATACTTCCTTGTGTCGAAGGAAAATAGGAAAAATATAGAAGCCATCAGAAATAAAGGTGTGTTTGTGGGGTATTATGAGAATTATAAAGCATTTATATTATATATATCTGGTCAAGGGAAAAGCAAGGGACCTTCGTTTACCTCCTCTTCTTGAGAAAATAAACGATGAAATGGAAGGAATTCCTATGCCAGAATCTAAGAAGGACATAGTTGATGATCCCATGGAGCCCGTGGACCCCTTGGACCCTCCTCCAAGTGATCCCCTTTCCAGGAAGAGACCATTGTGGCTTTGTGATACATTACATGATGCTGAGAGATATGCTTCTTCCAAGAGGACCTTTAGAGAAAGAAAGAAGCCATGTCGATACCAAGGATATGTTGTAGCTATGACTACTATCATCTAATATGAGCCTCATACCTTTGAAGAAGTTGTGAAATAACATGTTTGGAAGTATCCCATAGATGAAGAATATGAATAAATTATGAAGAATGATGTATGGGATGTTGTTCCAAGTCCTAAAGGAAATTCTATCATAAACTTTAAATGAATATACAAGACTAAGAATGGAGCTACTAGCAGAATTGATAAGTATAAAGCAAGGTTTGTGGCTCAAGGTTTCTCTTTGAAATAAGGAGAGTGATATATTTGCTCCTGTTTCTCGCTACACTACTATTCGATCGATTGTTTCCCTTGCTACTAGTCAAGGATGGAATATTCACCAGATGGATGTGAAGACACCATTTCTTCATGAAATACTATAGGAAGAAGTGTATGTTAAGGAACCTCAGGGATTTAAAGTAAAGGAAATGAAGACTCATGTTTTCAGGTTGAAGATAGCAGTATATGGTTTGAAGCAAGCCCCTAGAGCCTGGTATGTCTGCATTGACAATTACCTGGTGAAACATGAATTCACGAGAAGAAGTGCTGATTCGAACATCTAATTAAAAGTGGTTCAAGGTATGCCTTTGATTTTGGTTTTAAATGTTGATGATCTATTATTGATAGGTAGTGAGCCCTTGATTCTCTAGTATAAGAGGGATTTGGCTTCTAAGTTCAAAATAAAGGATATTGGTATGATGCATTACTTTCTGGGACTTGAAGTGTGGCAGAGACCCAAAGACATTTTCCTTTCTTAAGGAAAATATTTATTAACATTATTACAAAGATTAGAATAAAAAATGTAAACCCTTGGCCACCTTAATGGAGATTAATTTTAAAATGTTATGTGGATATGTTAATGGACCTAAATTGATGAATCCCTCTGAGTATCAAAATTTAATTTGTGAATTGATGTTCCTTATGAAAACCTGCCCAGATATATGCTTTATAGTGAACACTCTTAGTCAATTCATGACAGAGCCCCTTCATGTACACTATGTTGCAATTAAGCACGTATTGAGATATTTGCAAGGCACGATCAACCTTGGTTTGAGATATGTTGCTGGAGATGTACAACTTCATGGTTCCATTGATGTTGATTGGGAAAGTAATGTTATTGACCGGAAAAGCACATTTGTGTGTTGCTTTTGTTTGGGTTCCACCATGATATTTTGGATGAGAAGGAAACAAAAGTTTGAAGTTTTAATCACGATTGAGGCAAAGTACATTACTGTTAGCATGGCTAGCTGTGAGGTAGTTTCGTTGAGAAAGATATTTGGAGAGCTATTTGAGTAGGTTTTGGATATGAAAATCATATATTTTGACAACAAGAGTGGGATATAATTTGCAGAGAATCCTGTTTTTCATGACAAGTCCAATCATATTGAGATCGGGTATCACTACATTCAAGACATGGTGCAGAGAGGAGCTATGAGAATCCATCGCATTTCAACCGATCAACATATAACATATATACTCACTAAATATTTTCTGAAAGGGAAGTTCTTGATCTTCAGAGAGAAATTTGGAATGATGGATGTGACCCTCCCTCGTAAGGGTCCCAGTTGATCGAGGACACTAACATATGCTCTTCCCCCCTATCTGAGCTCCCAGGGTGATGAATTTAGCCTTAAAAGGTCATGGTGTTCAGGGAAATCTAGACAATAGGATAGCTTGTGATACTTAACTCTTGGTAAGTTGTATCATTCCTATTGTCGAGTGGATAGTATGTGATCCTTATGTCCTCTAGGAAAGTCATATCCTACCTATTGTGTCTCTTTGGTGTTGACATATTATACCCTAGTTGGCATCCTACCCACAATTTGGGCTTGGTGGGATTTTTTTCCCACCCATATTAATCATACCTAATGGCTACTTGAGTTAGGCGTGATCCTTGCCATTTCTTGTAAGTATTATACCACCGAAGTTATGGGATGTAGGTGTTCTACCACTGACTCTTGAGGGTCAAGTTAGGTAGATCAATAGGAAATAGGATGTGATCCTTACCTAACAGTAAGTGGTATCCTGCCTATTTTCATATATCAATAGGATAATGTGTGATCCTCATATAAAAATCTACCAATTGGATTCAATATGATATTATAATGTACTAAAACAAGATATTGAATCCTTCTACAATTTGAGGAAAGAAAATATGATCACACAATCACATAATAAGTTAGAGAAAGAGACAAACAATCACACAACACAAGCTGTTTATGGGGAAAGAAACTGCTCAAAACCCCTCTATCTCTATATTGCATATGGTCAAGATCATGAAACAATACAATGTTATTCCTCCATTCAGAAACCTTTTCACTCTCTTGCCTATCTCACTCCAATATTGCTCGAATCTGGCTTGCAGTCTAAGAAAAATCTGTCAAGTATTTAACCTTTTTCTTTCCTCTTCCAGACCTACCTTGCTTACACATTCTTGGGCTAATTGAGCCCTTATTAATTAGGAAACTCCCAATTAATTATTGCGTAATCCTTCAGGGCCTTCTTGATGACCTCATGCATGACATGTACAATTTTCTAATAGTACAACTAATATATCTCTTCCATTTAACCTCAGTCTCAACTAGGTCTTCCTTAAAACTTGCATGCAACAAATATTTATAGAAAATTATCAATTAAATAATTGATCACTGCTTGTGAATTAAATTAGATTTAATTCACTTGACCTTTCACTACCTTATCCCTCAGTTAGAAATAGTTAAACTGATTTTAACTTAGATACTTGAGTTAACTAATTACAACTGTTTTACAGAAATACAAACCTATGGATAAGTATGCTTTACCTAAGTGTGGTGGTGCACTTAGAACAACAAAAAGAAAGATATCTGAAATTTTCCTTAAAATGAATAGATAAAGGAAGAGAAACCTACTTGTAATATGTTCGCTTTCCCTTGCCTCCCTTCGTCGCTTTCGTCACTCTCAATCCAACTTAACTCGCTTGTGTTAGTATCCAATAATCTATAGTATCACAAGTGACTGATTATTCTTTTCAGACCTTGTACATTGGAAATAATATTCCATGGCTGTCATTTATTTCCAGGAAGGTACTTTTGGCACAAAATATGGCAAAGGATGGTTGTATTCACCTCATTTCCAATATAGTCAAACTAAGCCTAAATGCATTGGGTAGCACTATCCATCTCATAAAAGCCCCCAAAACCCACATGCATAAATTTTTAGGACTTCATATTGAGCACCAACACCTCCATTTCAGCTCCGTCCCCCACTTTAGGCCGCTTGATGTATATATATATATATATATATATATATATATATATATATATATATCATATTTTTCATAAGCCGCATAAGCCTTACCTTACTGCATCAAACCTTGGGACCCATTCCTTGCCTTTTCGCATCGGCATTTCGCAACAGTTATCACCGTATTATTTTATTGTTTCTCCAGACCGTCGATGCGGTACAATGGGACCCTTCCCACCATGTCACCTACCTCTTGATCGCAATGGTGCCACTTCGCACTCTTTAACATTTCACATCTCAGTTTTCCACTTCTAACACTGATGTGATATAGTGGGACCCTTCCCACCACTTCATCTCCATTCTCATCGCGTATCACACATCATAAGTTTTAGCACTTACCTCATTTTTCCAATCCCAAACCTTGTGATGTGCAATAGACTCTAAACATTGCGATATGCGATAAACACTAAAATTTGCGTAGTGCGATTTGTGATATTGGTGGGACCCAATCGCATATCAGAGTTCACAAGCTCAAGAGGATAAACACTAAGGTATATGTTAAAAACATCGACTGGAGATTTGTGATATTGGTGCGGACGCGATGCGGGTAAATGCTTAAGCCTAAAGAATTTCACATCTGGGTGTATAAGGTTTTCATGTTGTTTTATGAAGAAAGCTCTAAACATGGAAGAAAGAATTGGGTAGGATAAGACCCGAAAAATAGAAAAGGGCATAGTAATGCTGAACGTCGCGGTAATAAGGAGATAGACACCATTGGTTGAGTCGAGCAAAGGGTGTTCATACAGAACTATGATGATGTTGGGAAAAATACTGAGAGGGGGGGTGAATCAGTATTTACTGCATAATCAAATCTTTCTACTTTTTCATTCCTTAAAACCCATACGCTACTTTCCTTCAGAAAACTAGCGTATATACGCGGATCCCCTTTATGAAACTCGCGTATACACAGAGATCTAGATATGTCATTAAATCTTCACTTAAACCATTCCATCATTTATTCATCAGATATTCAATAAGCGCGAACATGTGCGAAGAAAGAATAAACCATCACACAAAGCATCACACATGAACACCAGATTTTTAGGTGGAAACCCAAGTCTAGAAAAACCACTCGTCAGCTCTGCTCAAATTTCTCTCAATAATTTATTATAGAGAAAACATCTTTACAAACATGTTTCATGCTGTACTTGACCAAACACGAGGCACCCACTCGCGCTCGTTTACCAGCCCTGGAAGGGAGCCACTTCTCGACTTGTTTACCACCGGAAGGGGAGCTACGACCCCCGACTCGCGTTTAGCGCCTCCCCGGAAGGGAGCTACAACCCCGATCGAAGGCTACAACCCTCAAAGACCACTGACCACTCATCATCAATTTTCACTGGATCCAACAACTTCAATAGAACAATACTTGTAGGCCACGTTTCATCATATTTTCAGACTGGACCCTTTCAATACTTTTAAGCTCAACCATACATCTCCAACAGATACTTATCAATTCATACAACACAGTTCAGATAACAGTAATACAGCAGAACAGATCAGATGTTTCATACCCCATGCTTCAGCAAACCCTAGTTTGCATACGCGCTTTCATTTCACTGATGTCGCGTATATACGCGCTTTCGTCCACACAAACCAGCGTATACCTTTGTATAAATTTCATTGCGCATACGCGCTTTCTCTTCAGCGAAGCCGCGTATATACGCGCTTCCTCTGCGGCTAAGTAGCGTATAGATCTTCAATCATTATAGAGCAGCATACTTCTTCAGATCAGATATTCAGTTCAGATTTACCCTTTTACTTCGTATGTATGTTCGCCAATCTCGCGTATCTAAGTCTTCCATCGCCAGATCTAGTAGATACAAGTGCAATTCAGCCCAGATCACTTCTTCATCATTGGTGCATCATACATTCAGATTTATCATTCAACTGTAACCCTTTCCATTCAGATTTACTTCAGAGAGAAGTATTCATTCTAGCTCAGACATCTTGCACCCATACTCATAATTTGCACAATGAATTTCTTCTTCTTATATAGGTTTACCCTTTTTCAATACCATGAGCCAAAACAATACCATGAGCCTTCAATACCACGGGCGCATTTTTCAATACCATGATCCAAACCAATACCATGAGCCTTCAATACCACGGTCCCCTGGATTTGCACTTTTTGAGCGCTTTTGCCCATACGCGACTTATCACGTTCTTTCCTGCATGCATACGCGACTTCCCCTAGACATATCCGCGTATGCATAGAGACATACTCTTTTCATCATACTTTGAGCACATTTTGAATTCCTTTCTTCATTGCCTTCTGCACACACTGTAGATACATCATATTTTCTTCATCAAGAACATATTCTAGCAAGCACAACTTAATCAAGTAAGTTGTCATCATCTTCATCAAATGGGTTGCCATTTAAGGACAACACTCACCACCATATTGCTAACAAACATCATATCACATCAGATTTACATCATGGCCGTTGTTGCCAAAGCAGTATCTGTTTGTGGATAATGTCAAGGAAACACATGTCAACCGCCGCATGTCTTCATCTTCATTCAATCGTCATCATGGACAACACTCGCATCATAGTTCCAACAATCTCCCTTTGGACTTGATGGCAATGACGATGGTGTGTTTAAGTTAATAAGTTACCACAATGATAAGTTCATTGACACCATGTCACCTCCTCCCAATTCTGACAATGGTCTCTCGCATTCAAACACCATGTCACTCTCCCCCTTTGACATCAAGGGCAAAGGGCGGACCAAAGCCAACATACTCTCCCCCTTTTCTCCGGAAGAAGCGTTCTGCAGATCTGATATGTACTGAAGTGACCAAGCTCCCCCTAAGATCATGCTGAAACTTCAAACATATTTTTCAATAAAGTACATGACTCTATGAACTTCCTATCACCAAAGACTCAAACTCAAGTACCCAAACAAGTGGGTTTACACATTTCAACTCAGCTACCCAACCAAGTGGGTTTTACAAAAATTGACTCTGCTACCCAACCAAGTGGGTTTACAAATTTGACTCCCCACTAACCAAGCTTACAAATTTGACAAGTTCTTACATGACCGAAAATTACAATGACCTTTTCATCAAGATACAAATATGAATTTTCATAACTAACACCAGACGGTCCCTGCAAAGAGAACATATTTTAACCACCATAATGAACAATGCATTATACTGCCAATGCCACTGGAATCTGTGCATCCAAGCATCCTTTTCATATGACTAAGGCTCCCCCTTAGTTTGTGCATCCTGAACACTTTCACCAACAAATCATCAAGGAATCTTCATCAAATCATTAGAAAAAGAATTATGAGAACTGAACACCACAGAGATACCAAAAAGTATCGTGATATACTAAATGTCAGATCAAGTAATTGTAATAAAAGAAATACCCAAGCAAGGAATAATGCTAACTAAGACAAAGTGTTTTCTCAAGTGTAGAACTCGCTGTGACATACGCCGATCGTGTCAGGAAACCCCCGTATTCCAAGCCATCTTCTTCTACCAACTCGTAATTTGTTCTTGTGACTGGCAGAGAACACTCCCAGCTTCTGTCTTAGATACTCGAACGCTTCCCTGGGCAGAGGTTTGGTAAAGATATCAGCAACTTGTTCTTTGGAGGGAACATATTCCAACTTCACCTTTTGTTCAAGCACTTGTTCACGTAAGAAATGATACTTGATGGGAATGTGTGCTTAAGGTTCGAATGCATAACATGATTCTTTGAGATACTGACGGCACTTGTATTATCACACATAATGGAGATAGGAGGTGTACATTTGATTTGAAAATCTTGCAAGGTTTGCATCATCCAAAGGAGTTGAGTGCAACAAGACGTGGCAGCCACATATTCTGCTTCTGCTGTAGATAAGGAAATAGAATTTTGCTTCTTGCTGAACCAAGATACCAACCGGGGCCCCATATAGAATGCACCACCACTAGTGCTTTTCCGATCATCAACATTTCTAGCCCAATCTGCATCTGTGTAAGCATGAAGAGTAAGATCAAAATTCTTTGGATACCATAGTCCAAAGTCTTGAGTTCCTTGTAGATATTTGAATATTCTTTTCACAGCCTGAAGATGAGACTCTTTTGGATTAGCTTGGACTCGTCCAACAATCCCAACCGCATGCATGATGTCTGGTCTTGTCCCGGAAGGAGATAAAGTAGACTTCCTATCATTGGATCAGAATCCTCGTTTATCATCAAGGAGAATCATCATGAGGAACCGAGATTGCATCCCGTTATCATTGGTGTACTTGGCTGTGTTTGCATTCTTCTTTCGAATTTGTCGAGATATTTTGCTTAGGACAGAATATACCATCTGCAACATTGATGCACTTGCAAAGCCAAGAAAGAATGTTAGTTCCCCAAGTAAAGACATTTCAAATTTGCCGCATGATTACAAATTTTTGACTCATGATTCTTCGTTATTCTTTAAAAATGATATCATCAACATATACGCCTACAATCAATAGTTTATCATTTTCAACTTTTGTGTATAAGTTGCTATCAGCAGATCCTTTTGTGAAGCCTTGTTGATGAAGATATTTGTCAAGGCGATAATACCAAGCCCTTGGAGCTTGTTTGAGTCCATACAGAGCCTTTTTAAGTCTACAAACAAGATTTTCATCATTCCCCAAAATGAATCCTTCCGGTTGTTCTATATAAACTTCTTCTTCTAGATCACCATTAAGAAAAGCAGATTTAACATCCATTTGATAAACTTTGATTCGTTGATAGCTTGAGAAAGCAAGGAAAATTCTTATGGCTTCAAGTCGAGCTACAGGAGCAAAAGTTTCTTCAAAGTCTATACCTTCTTGTTGAGTATACCCCTTGCAAACTAGTCTATCTTTGTTCCTTACAACATCCCCATTCTCATTTAACTTGTTCTTGAAGATCCATTTAGTTCCAATGACATTTTTATCATGTGGTCTTGGTACCAAATCCCAAGTGTCATTCTTTTCAATTTTCTCAAGCTCTTCATCCATGGCATTATTCCAACATTCATATTTGCTAGCTTCATTGACATTGTGTGGTTCAATTGTGGATAGAAGTGCCAAATTACTAGAAGATCCCGCAAGAGTTCTCCTTGTTCGTACACCTGATTCCTTGTCTCCCAAAATTTGAGATTCGGGATGATTCTTTTGAACATATCTGGATGGAGCCTTTTCAGATAAATCATTTTCAGGTTCTTCATTTGATTCACTGTCTATATCATTTCCATCTGATGTAGAAGGCCATATGTCATCATCATCTTCTTCTGTTGTTTGTTTTTCTTCTTTAGGAGCTGCAGGAGACTCGTCAATAACAACATCAATACATTCAACAACCTTTTGAAGCCTCTTATTATAACATGTGAATGCTTTGCTTGAAGATGTGTAGCCAAGAAGTATCCCTTCATCTGATCTAGGGTCAAACTTGCCAAGTTTTTCATCATTATTTTTGATAAAGCATCTACTTCCAAAAACTTTAAAATGCTTTACAGTGGGAGATTTGCCATACCAGAGTTCATATGGAGTTTTATCACTGTTTACCCGGACATGAGCCTTGTTGAGAATGTTAACTGCTGCACGTGCTGCTTCACTCTAGAACATGTTAGGAACATTAGAGTCAGCAAGCATAGCTCTGGCCATTTGAACAATTGTTCTATTCATTCTTTCTGCTACACCATTTTGTTGTGGAGTGCCTGCTACAGAGAACTGTCTTTTAATGCCATGTTGTTCACAAAATTCAAAGAATTCATTTGATTAATATTCTCCTCCTCCATCAGATCTAAGACACTTGATTTTTAAATCCAATTCATTCTCTACCAATGCTTTGAATTTCTGAAATTTTTCAAAAGCTTCATCTTTGTGTTTAATAAACGTGATCTCACACATTTTGGAGTAGTCATCAATAAATAGGATATAGTATTCTTCCCCATGTAATGACTTTTTCCTCATAGGTCCACAGATGTCAGTATGAATGAGTTCAAGAGGCTTACTTGATGATCCTTCTTTGGCATTAAATCGGACTCTGGTCTGCTTACCAAATTGACAAGATTTGCATATGGTACTTTCTGGAAGATTGATCTTGGGAAGATCACGAACAGCTTGAAGTCTGCTTGCTTTGTTGATTTGAGAGAAACTCAGATGCCCCAGCCTTCGATGCCATAGCCAATTTTCTGAAGATTTGCTCAAGTAACATTGATCTATGCCGTTGAGTACATACAGGTTGCTTGGATTTCTCTTTCCTTTTATAATGATTTTACCTGTATCAAGATCACGAACCACACATTCTTTGGAACTGAAGACCACTTCTGCTCCTTGATCACACATTTGACTAACACTTAACAGGTTATGCCTTAATCCATCCACATACATGACATCTTTATCCTTCACCTTTTCTTTTAGAAATACCGACCCTTTTCCTTTAATTACAGCAGGAGTATCATTTCCAAATGTAACTTTCTTTTCCTTTTCCAGAGCATTATAAGTGTGAAGTTTGCTTTTGTCACCTGTCATGTGTCTTGAGCACCCACTATCAATGTACCATTGATTTTCTTCACCTTCTGCAAATAGCGCTATCCCACAATTTTCAACCGGTATTTCTTTCTCTTTCCATACTTTAGAGCTTGAGGGAACATGTTCTTTTGGCTGGACCTTGCTCCTGCATTCAGATTCTTCATGACCAAAGTTATTGCAATAAGAACATTCAACTTCGTTTTGAAGAGGCGAAAAGTTGTTGTAGGTGTTCTTCTTTGGTTCGATATTCATCCTTTTATTTCTTGCTTCTCTTGTCATAATGGTTTTATATGCAACACATTGAACAGCTTTATGACCAAAATTGTGACATGAGAAACATTGTCCATTGAAGTAGAAATTTATGTGATCATGAAATCTTCTATTGGAATTTACCTGTTGGTTGTAGCCTTTTTGAATGATCTCCTTGTTAGTGTTCCTTTAACTGAGATGATCATGCTTTACCTGTAAGGATCCTTTGTTCCCCTGCTGAGTGGCTGAATGTAGAGAACCAGCTGTGGCTGCTTTTAGGAAATTTGGTGCTGATGTCTGGGAAGATTCCCCAGTATATCCAAGACCTGTTTTTATAAGAGGAGACCATTGTACCTTGATAATCTCATCCAAGGTTTCTGAACCTTTAGCAAATCTAAGATTGAGAGATTTCACTTTCTCATTATCTTTCCTTAGACTCACTACTTCACACTCCAAATCCTCAACGCGTTTTCTTTCTGCTTCAAGCTGATTTTTAAGAGTCTCTATGATTATGTTCTTTTCTTCGTGGCTTACCTTGAGTTGAGTGATTTCTTCAAGAAGATTATTGTCTTCTAGAGAATCCACAAAAATACCCTTTTCTTCTCTAAATTCTTATTCACATCCTTTCAAGAATGCCCATAGTTTTGCACCAAGATTTAGCAGATATGATTTTGTTGGTACCTTCCAGAATATCAGATTGCTTTCATTGAATAGAGGTGGCCTTATAGACATTACTCCTTCTTGACTTCCCATTGCGACGGATCTCCTTTAAGCGATCAAGCTTCTGCACAAGGACCTCCTCTGATACCAATTGTTGGGAAAAATACTGAGAGGGGGGGTGAATCAGTATTTACTGCATAATCAAATCTTTCTACTTTTTTCATTCCTTAAAACCCATACGCTACTTTCCTTCAGAATACTAGCATATATACGCAGATCCCCTTTATGAAACTCGCGTATACACAGAGATCTAGATATGTCATTAAATCTTCACTTAAACCATTCCATCATTTATTCATCAGATATTCAATAAGCAGTAAACATGTGCAGTAAGAACAGAATAAACCATCACACAAAACATCACACATGAACACCAGGATTTTTAGGTGGAAACCCAAGTCGGGAGAAAACCACCGCTGCAGTTGCTCAGCCTTCAATATTTTATTATAGAAAAAACATATTACAACATATGTGCTGGCGCAGACTTGACCAGCACGCAGGCACCCACCTGCGCTCGTTTACCAGCCTCTCCTGGAAGGGAGCTCCAACCCCCTGACTCGTTTACCAGCCTCTCCTGGAAGGGAGCTACGACCTGACTCGTTTCTCGGCCTCTCACGGAGAACTACGACCCCACGACTCGTTTGAAGCCTCTCTGGAAGGAGCTCTGACCCCACAGTAGAAGGCCACAACCCTCGGCACCACCTTGGACCACGTTTCATCAATTTTCACACTGGATCCAACCACTTCAATAGAACACAACTTGCAGGCCACATTTCATCATATTTTCAGACTGGACCCTTTCCATATATTTAAGCTCAAACATACATCACCAACATGTACTTATCAATTTAGACAACACAGATCAGATAACAATAATACAACAGAACAGATCAGATGATTCATACCCCATGCTTCAGCAAACCCTAGTTTGCATACGCACTTTCACTTCACTGATGTCGCGTATATACGCGCTTTCGTCCACATCAACCAGCTTATACCTCAGTACATATTTCATTGCGCATATGCGCTTTCTCTTCATCGAAGCCGCGTATATACGCACTTCCTCTGCGGCGAAGTAGCGTATAGATCTTCAATCATTATAGAGCAGCATACTTCTTCAGATCAGATGTTCAGTTCAGATTTACCCTTTTTACTTCAGACAGATGTTCGCCTCAATTCAGATCTAAGTCTTCCATCAGCAGATCTAGTAGATACAAGTGCAATTCAGATCTAGATCACTTTCTTCATCATTGGTGCATCATACATTCAGATTTATCTTCGAGTGTAACCCTTTCCATTCAGAAATACTTCACAGAGAAGTATTCATTCAAGCTCAGACATCTTGCACCCACACTCATGATTTGCATAATGAATTTCTTCTCCTTATATAGGTTTATCCTTTTTCAATACCATGAGCCAAAACAATACCATGAGCCTTCAATACCACGGGCGCATTTTTCAATACCATGAGCCAAACCAATACCATGAGCCTTCAATACCACGGGTCCCTGGATTTGCACTTTTTGAGCGCTTTTGCCCATACGCGACTTATCACGTTCTTTCCCGCGTGCATACGCGACTTCCCTTAGACATATCCGCGTATGCATAGAGACATACTCTTTTCATCATACTTGAGCACATTCTGAATTCCTTTCTTCTTCATACTTCACCTGCTGTAGTACATCATAATTTTCTTTAAATAAGCACAACTTCATTAAAGTAAGTTGTCATCATCACTATCCAGGTGGTTTGCCATTTAAGGACAACACTCACCACCATATTGCTAACAAACATCATATCACATCAGATTTACATCATTTACCAAGTCTATCAAGTCAAGCATAACTTCATCAGGTGGATTGCCATCAAGGACAACACATGTCAACAGTCGCATGTCTTCATCTTCATTCAGTGGGTTGCCATCAAGGACAACACTCTGCATCATAGTTCCAATAGATGATATAATAACAAGAACGGAAAAGAGCAACAAACATGGCCAACACAACAATCAAATTTGTTGAATCAGCCAGCGCAACACCAGATTTAATTATCCAACAGCGGTTTTCTGAAGAAGCAGGGCTAGATGTCAGATTTTTTTATCATGGCCTCTTCGTGATGCCCAGCGCAAAATTTTTCCTACTATGTAATCAATAATGGTCTTCTAAAGCCACTGTTTTGGCCAAACGTATCTTATCACTGCTTGCATGGGTCCACTTGTCCAATTTATGATTGAATGTAATTAATGAAAATCATTACAGTAGATAGAGTAACCGAATTAAGTTTTAGTTAAATACTACATGCATTAGCAATATTAAATGAGGCCTGGGAAGGGGAAAAACCATTGTAATAGGATCATCTGGTTGTAACCACTTTTTTTGGATGATTGAAAGGACACTTTTGTTTCCAGATTCTTGTGTTATGATCTGTGGTGAATTTCTTTCTCCCTGCAATTTGTCACCTTCTTGTTTCACATATTTGTTTCTTTCTTTACTATTGATAAGAAGATTTTGTTCAAGATTTTCCATCGGGCAACCTGCTTAGTCTTGAAATAGTAATCTATGTTTTCCTCTGAAATTTGAATGTAGAATTTAGATAGGGTATGCTCTGCATTTACATTGAACCTTAATCTCTCCTCCTTTGCCATTTCACAAAATGTAAAGATCCATTAACATGGCTAGCTTTCCTGGTCTCACATGATCTCAGTTATTCATCCATTTGAATCTGTTTACACCTGTTGACTCCATAGCCCGATGGTCCTCTTTTGCTGTCTCAACCCCAAAATTTCAAACAAACCCCTATGCACTAATAGCTAGCCTAAAATTCCCAAATCAAACATAGCTATATCTAACAGAGAGATCCATCTCTGGTTCTAGGAGGGCTAGATCCTAGGCCTAAAGAGGTTTTGATGTTACCTCCATATTTTTGTGTTCAACATCAAAATTATGGAGTAATAACATAGTGGAAACCATACTAGGGAGTGAGTTTTGTGTTCCTTAGTAACAATTATCAAGTTCAGATCTGGTTTATAATGGTGGAAAAACAACCAGACACAAGAAGTCCGAATAATCCACCTAGCGACTCCAATCCAGATCAATTTCATTCAAAGAATCCACTGGAGGAAGAACCTGAAGAATGACAAGGAAATATGGAAAAATCAGGTATTCAAGCCCAAATTGTATTCAAGATATTTTTGGTTTTATCTGTAATTATTTTCTATCTTACTTTAAGCCTGATCAAGAGTACGCTACTGTTACACAACATTTTGTCACTGTCCCTGCTCCCCATCCCATACATTGGAGGCTCATTTCTGTGACCAAAATAAAGTGTCATGCCTTGCAAATACCATCATTGCATCCCTTGCAATGAGGAAAACATTCCTTTTGTTGACCATTTCCTGAACAGACCACCAAAAACCCCTATTTTTGCCTTGGCGCTGGTAGCCAGTTATGCGCCGATGACACAGATTAACAATGGCCCCCATGCCAGCTGGCACTCTGTCTCAGTTAGCTGCCCATGCCAATTTGTTTATGGATTTAAAAAAAAAAATAGAGGCGAAGTTTCGATCACAACAACTTCGTGGATGAGTCATAGGGAGTGGTTCAACTAAATAACCATGACCTTCCTCCTTTGGCCTCTTGTTTCCACCTTTTGGGGAAACCTCCCAAGGGATAAGGTCTCCCTTCCACCATAGTAGGAATCCCAACCTCCTCCTTTCCCTCTATAAATATAGTCATCCTCCATTGATGAAGCTAGCTGAACTAAATATGTTATAGCAGAAACGCTAGACAGAATTCTAGTCAAGATAGAATGAAAGAGTCCCTTATTGAGAGATCTTAGGCTTGTGCCTTCATCCTATCTGAATTCCCTGACATTCATTGAGACGCGCTTCAACTGAACCCCACTAAAGGAGGCTGTGACATCAAGGCTTGGTTGTAATTATTTATTCTATTAATATATATGTATAACTATTGTCTAGTTCCCATACTGTGTTGATGTGTTTATTGATGCGATATGCTTAACCCTCCTTGACTGTTTAGTAATTATGAATGAGATTGTTGTTTTGTATGCTGCTCTTGTTTTTTGACCTTGTGTAGGTATCCAAGCATCATTGTGAAAGGATCGTGACTTTCCAAGACAAGAATCGAGAGGCCACCACTACAATAGCCACAACGACAACATTGGAGGGCCAGGTAGGTCGATCTACCTCGTCTATTTCATTCAGTAATTAGGAACCTACACTCTAGTTTTTCCTTTTTTTACTAGACCCACTCTAGGGCTAGAAGGATCGTCTCTGTACACAGAGAGGATTTACTTCCATAACAAATTGGTGAATCCACTAGGGATCAGTGTGAGTTTGTCTTTTTGCCCTTGTCAAGTCGACTTTCGTTGTTTGTTGGTTTATCTATCTTTTCTGGTCTGTTTGCTTGATTAGAGTCCTTTTTTTTAACTCCAGAGTGTCAAGATTGACCTCTGCTCATTAGATTTCCCATTCTCCCATAGATATCTATCTTGGCGCGCTTTTTGATTGGACAGTCGCACCGATTGGCACATGTTGCTTGTGTTGCACTAGCGCCAACCACTGTTTGGCGCGGATTACCGCCTTAGAGTCGCGCCGAATCTTGTAGGGTTTGGTTTGGATCCTCTTTTGAGTTTTTGGTCAACTGTGCTTGCCTCTGGGTTGGTTTTCTGACTTGCAATTTTTTTCCTGGGATTTTTTTTGACTGTCATAGACTTATTATTCTCAGTTGTACGCCTGTTTTCTTATGAGTGCGGTTTATGGCCTTAGGGTTTCTAAGTGTCTTAGCTCACTTCACCTTCTGATTGGAAGTCAAGTCTTTTGATTCTTGTTAGTCACATCTCTTGATCAATTGCGTTTAGTTCTTTTTGATCCTTTGATCGTTTGTTTAATTTGGATGATCATTTCAAATTTCGTTTGATTGTTCTTCTTGATGCTCCAAGCATAGATCACATTGCTTATTTGGATCATTTCAAAGATTTTTCTTTGATTGGAAG